>LS891330.1:138446-175292 GCA_900490955.1 Micoletzkya japonica | reverse complement strand
ATCTATTGTCATCTAAGCATGATATTCTTGCAGAGACTATGCCGTCGAAGCCCTTGTCAAACTGTGTGTTCTGGAACGCACCGCCGACCTGCTTCTCTCAACAGGCCCGTGGCATAGAATCGAGGGTCAGATATTCAGTCACTTTTAATTGGATTCTATTTTTCAGATTAGCCCTTTCATTAGCTGAATAACTTTGATTAGGAAGTGTAGCCATTCCATTCTTCGGGGTTGTATGATTCTTTTGCCCTGTATTTATTGTTAGTGACATTCTAATAGGAGTTTGGGAAAGTGAGGTATGCTCTAGTAAAGCAACATTCGGGCAATCTGTCACTCTCTATCTCTGATTATTCTTACCGTTTGCAGACGGTAAGAATAATCAGAGAGAGGGGGGGGGATGGTTCTTCGCGACACCGTATCGAAGGAAGTCCACTCGGCTTATGATTAGGGTTCACAAGGTATCGTGAAAGGAGTAAAATAAAAATGAATGAGAAAAATGAATGAATTTGTCATTGGAAGAGGGGGAGCCAGTTGATGCTCCCTTCTCCCAATGACCCCTTGTGCTGTCTGGTCTGTCTGTCTTCCCTTTCGGAAGAAACGAGCTTGGCTGATCTTGTCATATTCTCTTGTATGCTATTGTATGTATGCTATGTTGTTCCCTTGTATGTATGCTATGTATGCTATCCCTTGTATCCCGCGAAGAGACGGACGGAGTGGATGTGCGGGCGATGAGGGAGTAATCTGAAGGGCAAGACAATTAGGGGAACTACATTTTTTCATTTAACATAGTTGATATTTGTTGCAAATACGTACCGTACTACTTAGTTGGATACAATAATAAATGTAATTTATGATTTGTTTCCAAAACGCTCGACAACCTTCTACGTCGGCGACATACCCCCCAGAGTGCAAGCAGTGCGGTTTCACGCAAAAGATACGATATTCCACTACTTACTCATAGATTACGGTAGTTGTGAGCAATAAGGCAAAAACAAAATAAAAAAAATTTTAATTTCTTAAAAGATCTTAAAAGAAAGAAATGAAAGCGACCCACCGCATCCCTTGAGGCGATTCTCCTTTCATTTCACGCGAGTCGACCGCCTCGTATAGCGGGAGAAGGGGCGAATGATCATTCGGAGCTGGAAATGAGATCAATTATTCTATCCCTACGCAACTCACATAGCGAAATGTAAATCGTGAAAGTCAGATACGGAATGCAGTCAAACTACTCACGAGCAGGGATTATTGAAATTGGCTGTCAAAAGCGTCTGGATAGTACGCATACTATAAGAGCAAGCGTAGACAAAAAATATTGAAGCAAAATATGGAAAAGCTGAGAAGAGATAGTGAGGACGCACTTCTTACAAGGAAAAAAAGGGCGATGAGACGCTCATAGTCATACGAAGAGAAATGAGCGCTAAAAGACGTGGAGTAGGCTACGAAAAGAGGAAAACATTTCAGTAGTTACTGAATAGTAAATGTGAATGAATTAAAGAAACTTGCTCAACGATGCAAAAAGAAGAAGAAGAAAGGCTACAGTTGACTACGTGACACACGGCACTCATGATACTCAGCCGTTATTATACCCGAGCATTGCTCGCTGCGCGTCAGACCGATTCAAATCAACAAGTTGCTGGTACTGTATTTTTCTACATTTAAAGAGATTTACTGTAGTTTGGTTGTAAATTTTGAATTTTCGATGATTACGCGCTCGATCGAAGCCTTTCGTAAACAAGCATGATATTGAACAGTACTGTTGCGGGATCGTGTAAGCATACTGAACAAATAATCTTCTGGCAAAGGATTACTGTAGCATGGATTGGGAAATAGAGTTCGCCCGATGACCGTCCGGAAAGACTTGCGCGTGTCCTAGGGCTCGTATCATGATTGGGAGAGGAGTCATGCCGACTTTTTCTTTAGCGAGCGCTTTTAGAATTTAGGGAAGTACTGTAATGATGATGATGCGTGCGTGCGGCATACTTCAGCATCTTCATTATTCAAAAGTATTGTGCGAAAACAACACAAAGGCGTGATATTATACATTCGAAGGGAGGGGAATTTAGTGAACAACACAGTCTAGTGTGTACTAAATAGACAGTTGTGAGCTTCTTGTTCAATCCTATTCAGTCTCAAAATGTAGGAGAGTGTTGACTAACAAAATTGTCAAGCAGGCAACTTGGTGACTGGAATCTGGCAGGATTAAGGTATACACAGTATCGTTCATATGTCTGAGCGGGGGAAGGGAGGGTCTCGAAGGGAAAAGAGAGTCCAAGGATACGGTAAGACTGACCTAGAAGGATAGCTTTAGCCACAGAAACAATGGGAAGTAACCGGAATTGGTATTGTGAATGAGGTTTACGGGTATACAGGGGGATTAAAGAAAGGTCGTAACTAGTCTTTCGGTAAGTCATAGAAGTGGAAGTGAAAGGGAAGGTTAAGAGAAGAACAATAAAAGACGGTAAGCAGGGGTGGAATGAGAGGATACGAGGATGCACATTTGGGGAAGGGAAGCAGGTACACGCGGAATTGGAAATTATATGGGCTAAGATATAATGGGATCGACTAGGACGAGACTCAATTGACAACTAGAGGGAATGATGAATGGGATGATATCGGAAGAGGAGCTTAAGTAGACGCGGGTCTTAGAGCATCCTAAGACTTGTCCAGTTAAGTAACACATATCAAGGGTTAGGGGGAATTAGGGGGAGTGACCCTCATTTTAGCCGTTGAGTAATCGAGGCCAGAGCTATGGCGAATGCTTGGACTGCAGTGAAGGGTTTGCGGAAATCGAGAGTGTACGCTCCACCCTCGATACGACCGAATTGAAGGGACTGCACTCCGTCGAACTGCAAGGCAAGGGTTACGGTAGGACTACATCGACACACATAGGTAGTGCTTGGTATTATCAACGGATTGAACGATCAAAGAGTCCACCTCAATCTGGAAATTCTTTGCCGATTCCTGTGTGACTCGTCCTCCAAAGTCCAATTGGTACACTTGGTTGGTCTCGTTCCAGAACGGAGCCTTGTTTCGAAGTGTATACACACGACGACCAGCCTGCTGAGGAGAAATCTTAGTTTATTTCGTGCATATTTCAATGAATTAATACATTTTCACTTAATTATTATTCTATTTGTACTGGCTCATATATTTGACGTCGATCGAGTAGTTTTGAACAAAGGAGGCTAATCATAGAATATCATGCGATTATTGTGATATCGAGAAACGTAGGAAAAACGAGTAGTCACAGCTGACCGTACAACAGAGATTAGGACACTACAGTACGCACTAAGCGCTACCGTACTCTGTTAGATGGGATACCGTAATCTCCTTTTGTAGTACCTGTACTCCCGATAGGACACTCTTCATCTTCTGCAGACTTCGTGAGACGGCCTTCAGCTCCTTCTTAACTTCGTGGGGACCCGCCTAGAGAAGGATAGAGGATGGAACGGGGACAGACACACCAACGGTTAACACATACACACAGACAACCATTCGAGAGAGAGAGAGAGAGAGAGAGAGAGAGAGTAACTAAGTCACTGGAGTACAGTACACGCTAGAAGACCCAAAGCTACCGTAACCAGAAAAAGTGGGCGGAACCTACCTTCTTTTCGATCTCCTCAATCTTCTTTTCCAATTCACGCAGTTCTTGCCGCATACCGCCCAGCGAAGTCTTACTCGTCTGAAATATGTTTTCAAATATGTTAAATAGTTTCTCCAAGACGAGAGAGTACATCGCAAGTCTAATTGTCTCCTACTAATTCTCTATGTGTGCGTTCCGATAAACAACGGGATTGCACTTTGTTCCAATACGAGCTTGATAATTACCATACGCTATTAGCTTTGACAGATCAGTATAAATATCCCACAAAGTATTGAAAAAGGGTACGGTAAACCGATAATAATCGGTTCATCCCCCACTTCTTCTCCCTGTTTCTCTACTTCTCCCCGTCCAATACGTACCGGAGCGCCTCCCCTCCTCGCAATCATATCCTGTGCCAGATTGGCCAGTCGTGTGAGGTTCGAGCTGAATTCCAACTTCGCTCGTTGTCTGCAAGTAGATGAGTACATACCTAACAATAAGGGGATGAAGATAAGTAGATGAAAACGTAGATTGCACAATGCGTACAACGCCGCAACACAGGCAACGAGGGATAAAAAAAAACCGGGCTAAGTTCAACTCTACAACTTTATGACATCCCCTGCAGAAAGAAGTGCTCCCCATTTCCCCAGACTACCGTAACCAGAACAATCGTGATGGGAGTGACTAACCGTCCCAGGAGCATGTCCTCCTCGTTGTCCGATCCATCAATGAATTCGAGTCTCGACAACTCGTCGTGCCATCTGAACAGTATAAATCATTTCCACTCAACCTTCTCTGTTCAAGTCAAGCACAGCACTCCGAGGACTGAACACTTCGCTATTAAGTACTATAATACTGTGATGTTTAGTTACCCAGCAGTGATGCCAACCAAGTAAACTCTTGCCTACGGTACCTGCACGATGAATGATCGGAAGTGGAAGTGGACGGAAGGGGTTGTATATCCTCGTCTCGTTCCTCCTTCATCGCACGACGAAGATTCGCACATTCGCCCGCTACCGACTGCAATAGAAATGAGTGTAACCAGGCGGCATTTCACTCGTTTTGCCCATTGGCAGAGCCTCAACCAACGATGCTTCTGTTGTGCTACAGTCGTGCAAGTCAGCCACAACCTTCCGCAACTTGCCTCGGAATGAACCTTGTCCCCCACACATACACCCTCTGCTTCTTCCCTGGTGCCTTCTCACTATCTTCTAGTACCCTTCACCTCACAATCACTCTCTGTTTGAGTCCTTCCACCTCCTTCTCTTCTCTTCCTATATTTATCCCCTACGTGCACTTCTCCTATTCTCTTTCATTGTTCCGCACCACAGTTCTCCGAAGCTCCAAACTACGAAATCTCCGACTCTCGCCAATAGACTTTACCTATTATATTTACTATGTAATTCATCCACTCAAAGCTTAATCATCTACGCGAATTTGTCTGTTAAGTTGCACATTCTCTCTTACTTTGATTATTATTGAAGACTGGCAAAAGATGCGAATAAGCAAGCTCGAAAAGTGTGCAAAAGAGTTCACCGAGATGCACAATGTTTGCGGACTTTTTTCCTCTTTTTCCCCCTCATTCTACCCTCTCACGCGCTCCCTTTAAACTGACTACGTGGCTGATAATCAACCAACTGCTTTAGACTACAGTACTCACTCCTTCAACAGTAAGCTTTGTTCGTCCAAAGATCAAAGATCAAAGATCAATAATACCCCTCATACCGTACCTTAAGCAAAGCCATCTCCTCTTCCGACCCGTCATCTTCGGTATCCGTCAACTTGACAGTCATCTGTCTCGGTTGAAGGTGTAAGACAGACGTCTTATAGGATACCTGCAGTGATCAAAGATCACCTCTTTTCATACATGGGCGTGATTGTCCGATCGGACGTTAGGATGGGTGACTGCATCCCAGAATCATAAAGTAAAAGGCTTGTTAGGGTATCTGTTTTTTTGATTATCTCTAATTACGTGAGGGTGCCTGCGAAAATTTGAGGACAACTGTAGCCCATGTATGTCTCTTTTAGATAGATGATCCGGAACCTTCATCAGAGATAAAACTCAAATCAGAAATTTTAGTGTTACAAGCGAATTTACAAAATCCTCATAAAGATGCATTGTCACTACCAGGTGAATCTGACTGAATCTGACTTGTGAGCAAGAAAGTTTTCATAAGTACCCGTATACATTAGCTAGAGATAATGCCGCTTCCAGTTGGGTAAATAATGCATCACCAAAAAAACTCACACTCGCCAGCATACTCCTGTTGCTGTCGCCCATGTTCGTAACCTTAAGAAGAAGATGGTTTGATCAAGTCCAGAGATCAGAGATCACAAAAGATCAAAGATCAAAGATCAGATCGCTCTACCTGGAAGCGTGTGCAGCAGACATTGCTGGTGACCTTGGCCATTCGGGTGTCCCCCTGAGGGGCTGTAGCCCTCCTCGACACGAGGGTCCTCAGCCGTCTCTTAGACCTTCTCCACATGGACATTCGTTGGGGAGTCGAACTCCTCCCCGGACAGGCAATTGCTGCCGCGTCTTCCACCTACACATCAATTATTACCGTATATTTGAATTCTCATCTCATTTCCTGGCTACTTTCGCTTGCATCATTCCTCTAAATCACGAAAAATTTGATTATTCGGCTACCGTATCCCCACGACTACCGTATACTACCGTACCTGTGCAAATCGACCGGGCGACGGGACGCCGAGCGGTCGCGTCGCGGACGGATGAAGCGTTATCTGGAAGTTGGGCACGAGACGAGCAATCTGACGACCCGACTGAAATTGAACGGGGCTAAGGGGCTGGTTGGTAGCTTGCACTATCTATACTCTTCTAGATTAAGATTGCAACGGCCTAAGTAAATGCAGATTTGCTTACCAATATGGGCACCAGCCCTCCCATGTGCTCTACGCACAAAGTGAAGGATCGCGGAGAGGAGGTGGCCTGTCGAATGGTGCAATAACAACGAATGGAGGAGAGGGAAGAGACGAATTGACGGAGACCCGAGGGAGGGGGGATGAGACAACTGAAAGGGGAAGGGATGGTTGGGGGATACTGTAGGCTTTAATATTTTCAAGGAATTCCGAAGTGAACAGTGATTGAGAACGAGATGAGCATAAATGTGGCACGGACCACTCTCCTCATTCCAGTTTCAGAGCTTTGCTATATTTAAACTTTTTCTTTATCCATGATTCCGCGTACAATCCTAATACACTACAGCGATAATGAATCAGGTTACTTCTATTATTGACGTTTAGCGTTGCAAATCACACTTGGAACTTGAATTCCAGGCTGAACAAAGAACCCTGTATAGTCTGGAAAATCGGAACATATAAATCGCGATTCCGTGTTTAGCGAATGTTTCACGCTTTGAAGCGATATCATTTCACTCCCTGACAAGATCTCAGGAACATGGACAGCTTTTTGAGATCAGTACCACATAGAGTTTCCTCTAGTACACACTAGAAGTTGAGTAGATCAATTTGCAAGGCACCGGAATCTGCGCTACAAACGGAACGATTATATCTTCCCTTTTTCTCTACCATAGCTATGTATCTCCCCCCACCCCCCTCATGTGCTTTGCTCACACCATTGTCTTTCTTAACCACATTTCCTCTTTTTCCCCTTGTACGCGTGTGTTCTTCCTTCCTCGTAATGGGTTCCATCTCATTATGATGCCCCCTCTCCTCTCCCTTATTCCCTTCCTTATTCCCTCCAATCACTCTCTCCCCTCTCATTCCCTTCCAATCTACCCTCTCCTAGTACACCTGACTAATCACTGGTATGGACAAGCGACAAGCGAGTGAATTAACCGAACCAAATGGAGAGATTGAAATGGAGAGGGAGGCAATAGGAGACAGTAGAGAGTAGGCCGACTAGTCATTATCTCTAACTGAATTGAGATTAAGAGTACTACTCTCCTAGGGGAGGTCTACTGGATAGGACAGCCACCCCTGAGAGTATATTGAGAGACGAAGGGGAGACATACTACTCTCTCTAATAGACCCGGTCATGGCAAGCCAATTAGACACATCCAATTACAAGAGTAGAGAAGAGGGAGAGGGTGTGAGTGGGATAATGGACAGAGAGAACATTGAGAGGATATCCCATCAAAACATATGCAAATACATATGAATACGCTTTCACAGTTGACTTGGTCGTTTAAGAGAAATGGTGCAGAACGGAGTATCTCCTAGCTGCTGCACTCCAATACTAATACTACCCTTGTGATATCACCCCATCCTCAACCCCTTCGTTCCCTCTAACAACTCCGCTAGAAGTTCTTCTGTTCCCTCCTGAAGCATCTGGTCCCAATTATAATAATAGCCGAAGGTCGTAAATATTTTCTTTCCATGCAATTTCATATCGTCTTGAGACAACGCTACGCCGAGCTAATTGGCTAGTTCGCGAATAAATACGACAATTTCGGAAGGCTGGTTTGCAAGACATAAAGCTACGACAAATATTTGCAGCTTTGGTTATTAGCCCTGTTCAGTTCGCGATAGTTTCCCCGTTAACTACCGTAACCCACCGTATGACATGATGATCGTATTCCTTGATGGCCGTCTTCTCAGCCTGCGGAATGTCCAATCCTTGGGCTTTCGACGAATCGCCTCCGAGTAACAAGAAAACCTTAATAAAGCTGGTTAGTTCATCATGGTCCCTTTATATAAAACTAGGGTTCTCTTTCAATCTACCTTCGATGCTTCAGAATTATGTATTACAGAGCTATTTCAAAGCAAATATTTTTTTTTCATATTTGGCCCCCCCCATTCCATTCCACAATGCCTTTCCCCTACACGTTTTAGTTGTATTATGTCCCAGTGTGTTCTCTTCCCCCAACAATCCCTCTTCTCCCTTTTGCCTCTTCCACTTTCCTCGATTCCTCCCTTCTTCTCATAACATCAACACAACAGTCTCCCCTCTCTTCATTCCCTTTAATGTTCTCATTCACTCCCTTCCTTCTCTGCTTACTCCTCTTCTTCTCCTCTTTTCTACTCCATTCTATCCCCTCCTCCCGTCATTCCCCCCCAACAAGACCAAGCCACAGAATAAACACGAAAACCGTGTTTTGCTTATGAAACAACATAAACTGCCCATAAGGTAGCCAACACGATTGACCAAGTGTGATTCATCACCTATTTATGCTAATAACATTCTTCTATAGTTAGAGATGAAAAGTGATGAATGAATAAAGAGGAGAGGTCACGGATCTCCCTCCTCCCCCTCCTCAAGTCTCCGTTCCCACACGACTAACGTAAGCCCCGTCTGCACAGATCACGTTCTTTTCCTGCTCCTCCTCTGCCCTCTCTCTTTCTCTGCGTCTCTACCCGTCCTTCCCTCTCTCGCTCCCTTCTCATTCCCTCTCCCTCAACCCGTCCATTCCGTTTACCTATTGTCTCCACTCGGAACACCGTTTCTCTCCCTCTTCCCATCTCCGTCATCTCCTTCAATGAGGGAAAGGGGGGGGGGGAATGGGGGGAAGGGGGGAAGGGGGGCGGGGCTATCCCATCCGCTTAGCGGCCAGAACACACACACACACTCACGACTACTACCACTACTTTTCAAAATCACCGCGCACACCACTTCAGCATTCTCTTCAGATCTGAGAAAGCTACAAGATCTAGCCCTGCTAAACTCCATAGTCATACAATAGCAACAGAAGCATTAACCCCGGTCTTATTCTACCGTACCCCGCAAAGTACCGTACCTGATGGGAGATGAGCCGGTAGAGGGAGGGGACGGATCGATAGACGCGCGCGACGTGAATGCGACCTCCCACGGCGACGACGATCACACGGCCATCGTGCGCCCACGTCACTGCTGTCACCTGAGAGGGACGAGTACTTCGATTCGAGAGATTGCTCTACAGCTAAGAATATAGAAGCTTGTGTGATGCAATGCAAGTAATTAATGCATGAGAGTGAAAAAAAGACAATAATAATCGCTATCCGTGACACGAAATCACCGGGACCCTCGATCATCTCACAAGCTTGCCAGCATTACAACTGTCATCTGCACAATCTACAGATACCCAGGAAGGGGGGGGGGGGGAGTTTCCATCGAATGCAACCCTCACCCTCTTTCCCTCGGGACAATCGAGGCATTCCCTGTGGATGAGTCGTGCCCGCTCGTCCAGTATGTACATCTCCCCTTAAACAGCACGCATTTACATCTTTTCATGATAAGCTATTGTCGATCCTCACATTCAAATTTGCGTTCCGGAGATAATGAGTACGACTTGCGTTGTTTACCGCGTATATTTGCACCGTTGGTTGCGTACTGTTTGCTAAACAGCGCACGTTCTTTCAAGCATGCGCGGAACGGAAATTTGAATACGAGGATGGACAATCATCTCTAGCATTCCTATATTTCCCAGGCCCAATGAAATCGTCTCAACAGCTCACCCCTGGAAGTCACGGCGGCCAGCAACTTTCCATCGGGTGTCCACTGTGCGTGCGACACGAGCACGTCCTCGAAGGCGTCCAGTTCTACCTCAAAACCAAAGATCACTCTGACAGCATACTAAATCATATTTACAGCTTCCCCTTTCCAATAAGATGTAGGCATGAGTGTCTGATTCCCTGATAACAGTATATCGTACTCCCTTCCCTCCCTTGGTCATGATACCATCTGTATTTCATCCACCCACGATCAAACTCCATCTCGCTAGTCTCATCCCTGATTTCCCCTTGATCCTCTTTTCCACTTCCTCAGTCCATGCCTCTCCCCTCCCCTCCACCAACTGTTGTTCCCTTCCCTTCTTATTCCCCGTTCTTTTCCCTCCTTCGCTATTTGATCCCCGTCCTTTTCAACAATCGTGCCCTCTTCTCCCTTTCGTGCAGCAACATTCCGGCAAAGCAGGCGGAGGTGCTAAATGACACCCTCTAAAGGAGCACTCGACGCACGCACACGCTGCTATATCCCGGATACGGATACGGATACGAAGAGATCTCCCATAGTCTCTTTCTTCTCTCACGTCTCCCACTTCAATTGTTGTTTGCATGTCTGCGTCTCGGTTGTGGGGTGATGTGAGGAGAGAGGGAAAGGGAGGGAGAGAGGCAGAGAAGAGGGAGGGAGAGAAGAGGGAGGGAGAGGGGGTTACGAGAGAGTAGCCTCATAATGCATGCAGTGGATTAGTCAGCTGTCGCCTGCGTGTTCCCTTCTCCAATACCAATCCCAATCTCCCATTCTATTAATAGAGTTCAAGGATCACGAGAATCATTTTTTTCCTTTCCGAAACCAGTTCAGAAATACGCTTCCAGCTTTCCCTGATGCTCACCTGGCCAAATCAATGCCCCATAATTATTTCAATCCTCATCAGTTCATCCCTATACAGTGTGTGCATCAATCAACAACCTCGTAGTTGCAATGTACCATGCAACACGTCATACCCCATCTCAACCGGTAAACATACATTCTCCCAAATCGATTCCCTCTCCAAACTTGAGATCAATGAACAAGGGAACTTGCAAATCAGTGAAATGATCCCTCTTCTCCCTCACTTTCCCACCCCTATCAATTTCCCTATACTCCCACGGTTTCTCCCCCTATAATCTCAGCTCAAGCTTAACCCGATCTCTGTCTAAACCTCCGATGGTGCTGTATCCATCTATCGAGTGTTCGACCCCCCCTTCCATCTCTCCCTATTTACTTTACTCTCTACTCCATTCCCCTATCATAACCCTTTCCCTCCCCTCAACTTCCCATCAAATACAACGAAACCGTGCACATTTCCAGTAGAGCCCCCGCCCGTTTGTTAAGAGATATTGATAGAGAAGAAAAGAGATGAGAACTTTACACTGTAGGAAAGGGGAACGGAGTCAGAGATGAGATAGATACGGTATAGCGATCTGCCTATGAACGAGTTCACGCCCATCTCTGGGGTACTAATAAACTTGGCTGACGTAAATGAAGCCATTCGCATGCAGAGATGGGAGATTCCCTGCATTCCTCAGTTTGCTGTCGATTATCGCTGCTTAGCGATAAGACTACGAGCAAACAAGTTACCCATATCACACCATCTCACATATCGGCATTATCAGTACGCGGTACACAATTCGACGAATTGCCCCGGGCGAGTAAACAACTTAAGAGGAGGGCTTAGACTGGCGGTACTCTGTGCAGGCTACAAAGAACCATCTTGAGCAGACGTTCTTTGCCCTTCACAGTACCTGATATACAGTAAGCTAATCGGGCAAGTGGTTTCCTATCCAACAGTTCCTTCATTAGGCCGTCTCTACAACTGAACAACTTCCTTCCCACAGCCCCTCTTCTACTCTCTTTATCACTCTACTACCTCTTCTCCCCTTTCATTTCCTTGCCTTTTCCCACCATCAATCCAACCGCCACATCATTTGCCTCGATGCAAATGTATCATCATCATCATCATCATCAACACATTGGGTTGGCTGTTCCCTCTTCTCCTTCCCTCCCTTAAGCGCATTATACCACTCATACCCCCCTCCCCTTCAAGGTAAAAGCGCTTTGCCGTCTGCAACAGCACTACATCACACGAGGAAATGTAACCGCCCTTACCTAATGACATTTAGGGACCCGAACGTAATAAGGTTACCCAAAACTTAAGGGCACCCCTAAGCTTTAAAGCCTCCAACCTTAAGTGGCCTTACCTGGTCAAATTTGCGCATGATGAACAATCGCCCGATACTCGTAATGATGGCGATCCTCTCGTCGGCCGCACACGATATCAACTTTCTGATCTCTTCATCGCAAATCTGCAACAAATCAATCGATTATGCTAATATCACGACTACATTATTGTTGTATTTCCCTCCAAACCACGTTCCTCCCCATACGTCTCGTCTTCCCAATCCCCTCCCCTACCCATTCCTCCTAATTCACTTCCATTGTGTCTCTCTCCCTCCTCCCTTCCCTTCACATCAGTTCCGGTAAATGATCGAATGCGTTCCCTTCCCTTGCCATCCCCCTCCTCTCAGTTCACTCTCTTCCCCCTTTTCCGTTCGGGACCCCTCCGCTAGGTACTGTACCTCTTCGGCAATCTTGACCTTGCGTTCGGAGAGATTCGATCCGTCGTCGGAGATGAGTTGGAGGGTTCCCGAGGAGAGACCGAGGACGAGGTAGCGGGGACCCGCCCATACTCCACACAGAACAGTCTGCAAGGGGACTATGATCATGGACGATATGCAAACGAGACCGTCTTCACAGTCCTCATCTACCCGTAACCCCACAATATAGTATACACAAAGGCCCTTAGTAGTATCCATTTACTTTGTAAAGATTGCTCTCCGTTCACAACCCCCCCTCAAAGCAGCATAAAGTACCGAGAAGACAGTCAGTCCGTGTAGAGATCGCAGTGCACGATTAGCGCGTATAATGGCACTCTCGAGGAGTGAGAAAGTAAGAAGAAGAAGAGGAGGGGGGACAACAAAGGGAAGACAACTAGATAGACAGAGAGACAGAGTAAGAGACACTGCAATACTTCTCCCTAACTACTCCACGTCCTTGTTTTGTATCCGCTTTTTTCTCCCCGTTTCCCTCCCATACAAAGCATTAAGCAGTACACCCATCCGTCCCCCCAATCCACCCCATGAACTTGACGATTAGGGAAATATCGGGGATGGAGAGGGGAGGCGGTAGGGGAGTAACAAGAGTTGAAGAGGAGGAGAGGGAGAGAAACACGCACGAGGGGGTTAATCCCCGGCACGAATACGTTTCAGCTCACGCATAAAAGGCTAGGATGATGCAGCATGGCAATTTGCTCTTAACCCGTCTCGGTAAAACCGTCTACATTCATTAAAAAACTCATTTATCTTAACAAACAAAGCGCTATTTTAATTAGTTCCGGAAAGTTTGTACTTGTAGCCTAAGCTGTTATGCGGCATTCTCTCCTTGGTGACATTTGCCATTCGTCGCCCTCGCACCATGCACTCTGCGTGCACCACGAAGGGTTCCGACAACTTGGCACTCGAATAGCCGAGAGGCGAGATGTAAACAGGAAGTCTACGAGAGAAGAAAGAAAGAGAGACTCTCCTGTTAGCTTGCGAGATGAATGAGTGGGGGGAGGGGTGAAATGGAACCTTTTCATGGATACTCTTCACGGCTTTCGGTGTGCGATGTCTTTCCATTTGCATATATATATATATATATATATATATATATATATATATATATATATATATATATATATATATATATATATATATATATATATATATATATATATGAAAAGGTTCAATTTCACGGTAATCTAGGCATCACATGACGCTATGCAGCTATTTCTGTACAACAATCGCCGTGCTTCAAATCCTGATATTACCAAACCAAATAGTCCTGAATCATATGAAATTCGCAATCTCGGATCTCCGATCTAAACTGCCCTCCGGAAGGCTTTCTTCGTCATGACTCACTAACCATGAATTCTAAGGATATGCTTCATTCATCCCCGGCTTCCCTACGCAAAACGCCAATCTGCTAATGTTTTGCTAGACGAAGTCTCTCGAAACTTCCCCAAATAAGCCTAATCTTAGCTATCCTCCATCATCATAACAACCCAGAAGAAGTTTGGCGAAATATCGGAGAGAAACGAAAAAGAGCCCGGAAAGGGTAAGCTGCGCGGCAGACGGGGACTTGTTACGAGAAATGATTTGAGAGCGGTTAGGACAGTCAAAGAGAACAGGAATAGAATCGAGAAGAAGGGGTTCAAATGGAGGCTAATGAGGGAGGTGGAAGGGTGTGAATACGTTGAGGAGAAGGATGCTCAATCACATGAATGGTCAAGCAGGAACCATGACGAAAGACACCTTTCACAGAGAGAGTTCTCGGAGACACGAACTACATTTTAGCCAAAGGAAAGATTACCAAACCCGCGCGAGATACGTTTCACACCCACCTGCGTCGAGGGGAAGATGTTGCTCCATATCCTTTGTCCGGTAGCCGACCCGATGAGCACAAAGTTGTCATCGTAGCAGATAAGGGCCGCCTCTCCACACGGCGACCAGCTCACGTCGCGAACCTGCACATCAAGGATTGCATACAATTTGGGCGCCAAATTCAAATTTGAATTTCCTCCCGTTCCCAGCCCCTCCGGATGTTCTCAGGCCTACGTCAGTCAAGCCGTACTCTCTCTCTCTACCTCCCCCCATTCTCCCCCTCTTCTCTTCCCAGAGCCGGGAATTCTCTTCTCCCTGATTAGTCCAATTTCCGGCTCGCAGCTATTACTTAGTCTGCGTGTTCAACAATGGCTATTGAATCACCGTCAGTCCAAGTTTGGGCAGATATTCAAGGTCACTCAGGAGGAAGTGAGTAACCGGAGAGCGAAAGCACTACCCCCCTTTACCTCGTAATTCCCTCGTAATTCACTCTCTCTCCCCTCCCCTCTCCCTCGCAATTCCCTCTCTCTGTCTCACTCTTTCCATGATAACTCGTGATTCCCCGTACGTGTCAATAGGGGACTGTTCTCTTCGCCTTTACTCGTCTCTCCACTCAATCGAACGAACCCCTTCACTCAACTGAGAATGGAGCGCAGGGCAAAAGGTTGAAAACCTGCTCAATCACATTTCCCTTTTCCCTCTTGACATTCTCACTAAAAATACCTCTACTCCGACTACAGGTTGTCCAATTATTCGACTTGTCCCCTTTTTAAAGGAGAAGATGAGATAAAGAAATCGTAAATATTAGTCAATCCGACCGCGCCCCCTTCATTTAGTATGCCACGCGAGTCGAGTACTCACTGATCTTCACGGGACTAACAAAAACAGGCCATCGCACGCATTTCACACAATGACACGATTCGACGCGCGAGATAAACAGCAGTACAGAACAATCGTACTCTTAAAACTTCTCAGAATAATTGGAGATAAGGCCGTGATAACGCCAGAAGCAGTTAATAGAGGGACCAAAACTATTTATAGCCGAACTAGACCCATTAGACAGTAAGCTAAACGGCCTTACCTTGACTCCCCTATCGTTCACAAGTTCGACACTCCATCGTTCGTCGTTTCGCGACCAGACGTAGATAACGCCCGACCTTAACGGATTAAATATGGATTAGCAAGATTGAACTCGAGTTCCTAAGCCGTAAATTCCGCCCTAACAAGCATTAAAGCGTTGGTTAACGTGATTAATCGATGCTGACAACCTAACTCCAATCTCCTCTCCCCCTAACTTACTGATCGGAAGACGCTAGCTTTCCCTTCTCCTTGTTCCATGTCACACATGAAACGGCCGAATGGTGTCCACGCAGGTTGAAGTTGAATCTGAAAGCCGGCTTCCGTCTAATCGAAAAGCCGGCGCTCATTCCGGCTTCCAATTATTAACTTTTTGCTTATCTACTCTTCCGTTGTGTAATTTAATCCAGAAGCTCACTGGAAACCCTCGAAAAGTAAACAAAAGCTGGGAGAAACTCGGGGAAGAGTTCGAAAGTTGCAGCGAACCTTGACTGATCTCCGGGAGAGGGAGGGGTGAGGTCGGTGAGTGTGATGCCCACTACTCCACTCTCACTGCCTGCGGCTAGCTGTCCGTGGTGCGCATCTCCCATCCACTGAAAGCGCGCAAATTAGCCTAATACATTAATAATTCGAAATATTCAAAATGGGTCCCGCCACGACTTACTGAGAGTGAGGTAATCGCCGGCTCCACCCGTGATCCCGGCCAGTCAAGTTCCCAGGCGAACCTCATGCCGGTAGAGTCATGGACGGAGTTGACGGGAAAGGGTGGAGGGGCGAGGGAGAGGGAGTGTGCGGAGGGGGCGGAGTCTCCCTGCCTTCCATCGATCGATACTCTCTCCCCTCCCTCTCCCCCCTCTGCCCTCTCTCCCTCTTACCTGTGTGCGTTCCCTATTCCCTCTTGCAGCGTCATCGCCCTCTCGCCTTTCGTGGAATATAATCTCCCGTAGCCCCCGTCTCCACTATGGCAGCGCCCAATCCCTTCGCCGATCCCTTCAGAGTAAGTTGATTCTCCATGTATTTGTCGCCTTCTAATCACGTTGATTCTTCTCCCCTCCTTTTGTTGTTGCTTTCGCAATGTCTAAGGAGTGACGTCATATTCAGGATCCGGCAGTGCAAAATGCAGCCTCTAACCACACAGCAGTGCCGGTCGATGACTTCAATCCCTTCGCTGCTCCGAGCAATACAGCCGCCACTCACCAAGTAAACCTTTATCGTAGTCTCTCCTTAGTCCTGAGAACTCTCTGGCTAGGTTTTAGGGCGGGGCAAATTGTGGCTAATTGCTAGTGGCGTACTCTTCGCATATAAGGCATCGATTTCGTTGGAGGGGGGCAGCCTTGCATAGCCCTCTTTCGCTTAGATGCATGTGTTGTATGCAGGCCTGCTTTATGCGCTACCTTTTGCATTTGCAGTACTCTCTTGCGCTTTCAATTACTTAGACTGAGCTCAAGGGAAGCTTTTCCTTTTTGTAGTGCAAATTTTATGCCTCCATCGATGTTTAGCCGATGATGAAAGCTATTCTGTTCCTGATACAAACAAGCATCGATAAAAGTTTTGTTGGCCTTCTTGGAAACAACCAATCACGAGCTTGGCTTTTCCCTTTTTCCTCCTTTCCCTTCTACCGCCTGATTCATTTTGTCTGGAAACAGTCGGTGAATGACTAATAGGGGAACAATGTATTTACGCAACCGGAGCCGGGTTTTGAAATACGTCCGGGGTTTAGAGAATGCGTTCCCAATCCGCGGATATTTAGCCGGTCTCCAACTCGGAAGCTCCGCGGGCAGCCATGTCCGATGAGCTGTTTCGGAAGCAGGAAGAACTGGAGAGGAAGGCGGAGGAATTGAGGAGAAGGGAAGAAGAACTTAACAGGAGGGGACAGGGAGGAGTGAGCTATTCTCATATCTTGCTCTTGTAATATTTTATTTATCTATCTTCTTTTAATAGTATTGTTTTTTTAAAAATTTTATTGTATTATGAAGTAATTTCAGATTAAAGTAAGCTTTGCAGAATGCTCCTCGCCCTCACAATTGGCCTCCACTTCCAGGCTTCATTCCCATTGAGCCCTGCTTCTATCAGGTTAGCTACTTTCGTTTTGTCCAGTAGTTATCTCAGTTGTCTTTCACTACCGCAGCCCTATACAAATGAAGCTTGAAACGACCGTTTTCATAAACCGTGAGGCACATTTTATCATTAGATTGTCATAGCATAAATGAGTGCCAGCACTAGTTTGGCATTGCCCTAGCCACTACTAATGAGTAGCTCTCCACGGTTCGAACCAGTTTTCCAGTTGAGTAGAGAGTATTGTGAATGAATCGAAGCGCACGTCCGTTATTCCTCTATTTCCCTCCTTTTTCGTCTTTCTGTCGGAATTAGTTAGTCCGTTAGTTCATTTCCCTACAGTCCTCATTCGCTGTGTTTATCGTTATGACAGGCGAGTGTTTACGAATCGAATCCAAGTTGTTTGTATACTTTGGCCGCGCGAACCGAAAACTTGGTGGAGCGTAAGTTGCTCGCATAAAGGATTCAGGCTAGTCGAACAAATCTAGTGAGATTTTAAAACCGCTGATAACCTTGAATTTGTAGACCGGGGGTACAGTAACCCTAAAGATTCGTTGCAGGACATTGAAGTGGAGATTCCGGCCCAATTCCAGAAGACCGTAACACTCGTGTACCATGCGTTCCTCGTGTATGTCGCTTGATTATTACATTATTTAACAAATATTGATATGCTTTTCAACGTTGGTAGCTAATAATATCTGAAGCTTTTAGATACGTCCTCGCGCTCACCGTCAACGTCATCGCATCGTTGTTTGCGTTCCTCTTCGTCAGCGGTTCGCTTTTTATTGTAGTTTCTATATTCCGGCTCTCTTTATCCACGCATTTTTCCTTTTTTTTTCTACATCCGTAAATGCGTAACCGTGGTATGTTTGTGCGCTAGTTCATTCTTAATCTCCGGGCTAGTCATCTGTTTAGGAAAGGTCCATTTCCCTCACATCTCCCCATTACGCGTACAACGTAGATAAATTAAATTAAATGAAACGGTCACTTAGGCGGTCTCGGTCTGTTCCTCCTGTCCATTATCGAATTGGCCATCTTCTCGCCGTGTGCCTTCCTCTTCTGGTTCCGTCCCGTGTACAAGGTACTTTTCATCGTTTACTCGAGGTTATTCTGCAGAGCATGTTATATCTGAAGTACAGCGTAATGAGTTAACGGTATATCCCCCTCCCCGTATTCAGGCCTTCCGCAACGATTCGTCGTTCAACTTCATGGTCTTCTTCTTCGTTCTCTTCCTCCACTGTGTCTTCTGCTTCGTGCAGACCCTTGGACTGTCCAGTTACGCTGTCGGATGGGTTCGTGCTATTATGTTGTAGAGTCTACGAATAGGAAGCACCTTTAAAGGCTTGTTGTTAGTCAGGTTCCCTGTAATAGCAGAGACGTTGAGCGTTTCGAGATTGTTTGAACGCTACTCGAATGATAATCGCGGCTAGAGATAAGATAGGAGAAATGGGAGCGTCGCTGATTTGACTATGATTTCTATAAATTTATGCGATGCATGCAAACGTTCGTTATCATTTCCGGTATAACAGTTAGATTGTACATTTTGAGAATGGGGTTTTGGATTTTGAGAAGATGTGCTAAATGAGGGTGAAGGGTATCTGATTTCATTTTTTTAGGTGAACGCTCTGGAGACGTACAAGGTGAACGTGCCTATCGCTATCATCATGACTATCTCTGCCGTCGTCTTCTCCGCTGCTTTCGCTGGAATGGTCCTGTCCCTGATCAAGGTGAGGAGGGCAGGGTTACGGTAGATGGGGAGGGTACTGTAACGAGATGAACATAGTCGGCGGCCTACTCCTTGCAGAACGCAGTTGCAGGTAGTAGATAAAATTATAAGAAACACAGGGTTATGATCGTCACAAATGTTAGTTGATAATTACGTAGTTTAATTTCTTCTAATGTTTAATACGGTAATAGTGCTGCTGTGTCAGGTGCACCGTCTGTACCGTGGAAGTGGCTTCTCCTTCGACAAGGCACGACAGGAGTTCACGAATGGAGTCATGGCCGATAGAAATGTGCAGGTACACTATTCGTCATAGGTGGCACGGTTGCAGTCGCCGTGGTTGGGATGCTTAGTACGCAAGTTTTTTTTTTCAAATTTTGGTTAGCACGCTGCAAAAATAGCTAGGCTAAATTGTTCGATCTTTATGCATGGGCAGAGTACTGCAGAAAACTACCGGTGGACCTCGCCCACGTATGCTATCCAATCAGCTCACATCACTACAATATGGGATATTAGAGAGGGGGTACAGATGTTCCGTGAAGTGTCCATCTGAATGCTGACAACTCCCCCAACCGTTCAATTGAGGCCGCGACCAACGCCGCGGCTTCCGCAGCCGCCGGAGCGGCAATCAATAACGCCGCCCGAAGGTTCTAGACGGAAGAGGACAAGGTTACGGTAATGACGTCATTCCATCCCCTACCCCCCCCCCCCCTCTATTCCCTTTATCTCTATCGTTTCGGGACCCTAGCTATCCGCTGATTAGTATTCGCGTTACCGTATACTCGTAGTTGCTCTATTACACACCATCTCATTGTCGTGTTTTACTGAGTCCAGCCATACCCTTTCCCTATCCCACCTAGCATTAGAAGCTTGTATGATGTGCAGGATCCTTCCTTTGGAGGGTCCTGACACGATTAGTACCGTAATCACGAAGCGGGATTCGTATGCAATCCCGTTGAGACCCTACGCCCATCACTTGTCTGTTTTCCTGTCTGTCTTTTTCTATCCTTTCTTACTATAATCTGGATCAGAGAATCGTTGTGACATCCCGTTCTTCCCTTAAAAAAGTGCTAGATAAGCCCTTGTTAGAGAGTCTATATTTATTCTCTTCCCCTGTTCACAAATTCCACTGTTAATTTGTATAAATATTTATGTAAAATTGGGGGGTAGTACAATATGAAATGTATCACAGAATGGTTTAGGAATGACAAGTGATTAGTATTTGGCAAAATCTGTGTTAGTAGCTGACTACAGCGATAAATCAATCAAAAACCGTTACCTATGTGCACCTGAATGACGGGGTCTCAAAGGTTGTGAATTCGAATTCCCGCCGAGGGTTTCGAGTGGAAAAGAATGTCGATGTTGGCCAGACAGTCGCCAGCTCCAAAGAACTGAGCATTGAAGAGGGCTACCACCGCCCCTCCCCATCCCGCACCTGCAATCAACGAGATACGGGAAATTATATCCTGCACTAATAATGTTAATTCACTTTATAGAAAACGTGCATTTTCCTCAAACAGTTTCATAGACAAATAATTTATCCGGAATCAGTAAACGTCGTCCGCTTACCGGTAAGTCGTGCACCCAGGGCACCAGCCTGTTTGAGGGAAGCGACGAGGGAATCGAGGGTGGGAGTGGAACACTCGTAGTCCGCCGAACTGAATCATCCAATTACTAAAGCATACCGTAACCAAGCACACAGCCATCTACATTAACCACTAAACATCTACCGTAACCCTCTGTATCTCACCACGATCGATGCGACTCGTCCATAAGCTCTCCCATCTTCGTCAGTTGTCCCTCTTCGCAAGCCGAGGCAAACAAGTCGACTCGATGGGCTTCGGAGTACACGTGACGAATACGACGACGAATGACGAACGAGGTTACTGTAAGAACTAAGTGAACAAGATGCATAAATACGATGTATTTCGACCTCACAATGCATACATAAGAAAGAAGGTAGCGTATCCCAAGTCCTTAAGAAATTTTTTTATTTTTTATAATGACGAACGGAAAGTCTGCTGAAATCGACGGTTACTGTAGCTAACAGGGGTCTCTAGCTACAGTACCCCATCTCCTCACCGTTCTTCGTGTCACCAGTCAGCAGACTGTCGAATACTTCCCCCAGTTCCGATCGTGCCTCTTCCGCTGTTAATTTCTCTGGCAGCTTCTCTACCTGCGCAGGAATATCTCATGACAAACCTTTGAAATTTATATACACCATTTACTTAATACCACCTAAAATATTATATCAATGACTCTTACACATAATAAATTGATATGACTAGTCAAGACTTCAAATTCCTGTCGCGTCTCCACCCAAGAGATAAAGCAATTGTGAAACGAAAACCTAACAAGTCCTACATAAGGGAAAGCAAAGCATTGCATTGATCACCTCACTTCCCCTACCGTATCCCTCTCTACTATAGTACCTCTTTCAGTAGTTGTTCTGTTGTCAGTCCAGCCGCCTTCTCTACATCAATCAGCTTTCTCATATCCTTCCAATTGGTGACATTCAGATTGCGAGAAAGCATCTACAACAGGAAATCTGAATAAGAAGCAACTAAATACGATTCTAAACAGCGATCTTATAGGATCAAGTTCGCATCCGACAGGTTGTAAGCCCTCCCACTCTTGAATACCGCACCCCCCAGCCTCTCCCCTACCGTACCCCTTGCCCTACCCACCACTGCTCCAATCCTTCCCTCGACGACTCTCGAATTGAATTCATTACTGGCTGCTTTGTTCTTGCGTTCCCTCGAATCGGCGACGACGAATACAGCCCCTGAGGGGAGGGAGATGGGACGGGTCCTGAGGGGATTGAACGAGATCACCAGGGCACGGCCATCCTGAACGGATTTACAGGGTTACGGTAAGGGTGTCACAAAAACGATTATTGACGAAAAAGTTCTGTCAGTATATATACTCATTCCTACTTCGTCTGTACTCCCTTCATACCGCTTCGCTCTCTCGTTCGAAGTAGGAATGAGGCGACTGACGGATCATTTTCCCCAACCATACCATAGAACAAGGAAGATAGTTGAAAAAAATAAATCCTAAAAAACCCTTAAAAAAACTAAAAACAATACATGCACACTTGTCACCAATTGTTCGTATATGAAGTACGTCTGAAGCCTATTTAGATTCGAAGAAGAAGAAGAAGAAGAGATAGACCGGATTACGGTGGTTAGTCTATCGATAAAGAGTCAGCATATACGGTATGGTGTATACCTCACACAGACACTCCGCTGCCTGATCCATACCCCCTCCGGCAGTTCCAATCAACTGTTCGGAGACCATGCATAGTTCCGCGATTTGCGATCTGATATCCGGCATTTAGGGATATCCGAGGTATGAACGACAAAAATGCCGGCAAATAGGATGGTGCAAGAATACGGTAGTCCTCACTTGGTCATCTTCTCGAAGGGCTTTCCATCTGTGGCTACGGTAAGGGTTGCGAGGGCAGAAGCACAGACGAGAGACGAAGAGGAGGAGAGACCGGCTGAGGCGGGGATGGAGGAATCCATCTGGAGGATTGCATTCATCTAGTTGCACATATCAAATATCATTTTCGCAATTCATTCACCTAGGTGGAAAACATTGTACAGCTTTCTCATAATGTTCCGATCAGAAGGATATTCGTCATAAGTGGCTTACCAGAACAGCAAAGGGAGCCTGTGGAGCCTTTATCTCATCTAGAGCGCCCTTCCAACCAGCCAGAAGATAGTCGTACCTCAATTCAGATAGCAACGTTAATTACCTCGGATCCAAAAGAAATAAAGAACACCTATAATACAATCTCATAAAGAAGGGTAAAGGCCCATTATGGCTAACCGCAAAGTGCCTAATTGAACTCTGACTAACCAAGCAGGTGGAGATGCTCCTTTCCATGGAGAGGGAAGCGATTCGCGATGAGGGGAGAATGAGGGGGAGACGTTCTCGAACCTCAACACTTCCCTTCATGCATGACGATAAACTTTGCAGACTGAATAACCTCACGAGAAGCAACAATTTTTACCTCTGCGTTTCACACATACGTGTACACCGGCCATACTATAGGATGGAAGATCTCTCATTTTGTCAGAAATTTCACTTGGTAGACACCACATAACATGCCAAAATTATATTGGTAGGCTAACAACAATCTTAACTTTTACATTGCTAGACGCTAGTCTAGAATAATGTACGGTAAACCTGTCCATGTATGGATTTACACTATTACCCGATGCTGTAGACACCCCTCCTGACATCCAATCGTATCATCGTACCCAGTACGCATGTGTGTTTCTGCTTTATATGCAAAAAGAAAGTACCTAATGCGTGGAATCCTCACAGTCGCTAAAAAAGGTGAATTCATTGAACTTGCCGACCCCTTCACCCACAGTTCTGCTACAATAATCGGCCATCGATATACGGTATCACCTACCGTACCCCCACTTCCCTCTCGTCAATCCAAGTGTACAAAACTTTCTCTCCGTCCCGCCCTTCCCATTTCACGCAGTTTTATGATTATCCCCGAAATAGACGAATTGAAGGGAGGGAAAGAAGGGGAGGGGAAGGGGAACGAAACTAAGGAGGATCTATGCAATGTACACTTACGTGCAAGATTCAGACCAAAAACTAGAATATTACGGTAAGCACACACGCAACTGCTATGAAGATGTTTCAGCCCATTTCAACACTGAGCTACAGTACCCCTCCTCCTACCGTATCTCGTTCTCCTTGATGGGTCCCACCACGAGCGTCGTCTTAACTTCCAGAGCCATCGGAAGCACCGAGTACCCGTGGTAGTCGATGTGCTCTCCTGCAACGAATGTCGGATTACGGTAGCTACCGTATATTTTAGCAATAAATCAGGAAAATTGTCAAAAGTCTCCGGTTTTCTTCATAGCTATAAACTAAATATGTGCAATCCATACCATCTCTAGCCCTGCTCACCAATCAGATTGACCCTCCCCGGACATTCAATGGTCCACTTCGGCTTCACTCCAAAACGTCGCTCGAAATCCGCCGTTGCCTCCATAGTCAATTAGCAGTAAAAGAGCTGAGAGCCTGGACTGAAGTGACGATAGTAGAGGAAATAGTGTGGAATAGGGAGGGAATAGGAGGGGGGAGTTAGATGGGGGTGGAGGGGAGAGGGGGGAGGGGTATAAAAGGGGAATGAAGGGGGCGGTCGGGTTACTACTCCCGACTCTCCCTCAACGGAGTCACTAGAGCCATGATCGTCGCGGCCCTATTCATTCTCCTCATCGCTTCTTCTTCGTTGATGGCCTCAGCCGAACCACAACAGACATTCTCGCGTGAGGACAGGGACTACAGGCCGCTTCAGGTGGGGGGAGGGGGTACGGTAGGAATCTCTGCGCCCTTTTCCTCCTCTACTGGAGATGAGGAAAAAAGGCGCTTGCTATTGACAAATAGCGCATGAATACTTTGTAAAGACATTAATTTTGAGATATATATTTCTTGCCCATTGCGCCGTGGGTTTCGTAGTTCCTTAGTAAAATCCTGTTAACTTTAAGTACAGGCTAGATAAACAGTGAGTCATAAAAATAAAGATATCTATGCTTTCTGAATTCGCTAAAGAAAAAAAAATTCGGAGAGAAAGTTACCTTCACATCTATCAAGTGGCTTTACAGTGCGTGCGCTTAATTTCGCCTTTTTAGAAGTATTCAGAAACCTGTTTATCAATTTGGATTAAAAGTTTACTTGTTGGTTTTGTTTTTTTTAATTTTGAGAAATATGAAAGTACGGTAGTATTTCACCCGTTCGTCATTGTGAAAGGCAACTATTTAATCATAGCAAGAATAGGCAAGATTGATTTACTACTAAGACTGGGTTTGTGCGCCGAATAGATGGAAGAGATATAGGGCCATTAAACTTCCAGTTAGGATTACTGTATCTTACTCAATGCTGAACTTAGCGCTGACTAGTTTCACAATTGCGATAAAGAGCATCTTCCAAAAGCGAGATCTAGGAAGAAACTGACGTAGATTAGATTGTCTTTTCTAGCATCACAAAGTTTTGCGTAGGAAATAAGCTAGCTATTAGAGTAAAGGAGCCCATATCCCGCAATGAAACGTCCTTTCCAGCTGGAAAGTGATAGTGCACGCGATAGCATTGAAGGCAAACCCGTTATCAACCTGTGGACAATGTCTATTATCAGACGCTAGCAATAGTGACCGTCGCCGCGGAAGCTTGGCGCATTGGAATCATGAATGCTCATCTGGCTCAGCAACGCAGAGCTGTCAGCATCTACTAGAACTAGAACTGCTAGCTAAACATAATAAATTAGAGGTGTTCATAGCTAAACAGCTGTTGCAACCTATCACGCCCCTCATACCTACCGTAATCCCGTAATTCAGTTCGGCAAACGAAACGGCTACCGGCCTCTGCAGTTCGGAAAGCGCGAGTTCCGGCCTCTACAATTCGGAAAGAGATCATCGTACTTTGTGGACGAAGAGTGACTGTAGAGAGGATGAGCACGGTCTAGCCTCTACTTCACTCGACGGCCAACTACTTCAGTCCCCCCACCCTCTCACTCCCTCTTCCCCCTATGACACACCTTCTATGAGCAGCGATGGATAAAAGTAATGTTATAAAAATCACAATAATAAAGGCGAATAAACAAAACACGCACAAGAGCGGGAGAGAAAGCGTCGAAATTTCGATCGAAAGTTATGACAACCAGGCAGGAGACCGTAGCCGGAGTTAAGCAAGTGAATAAATCGTTCCGGTTCCCGTCTCAATTGCGCCTGTTGATCGTAATCCCTTTCAAATGCCTCTTTTTCTCGCCTGTCCAGCTGTTGACTATTGGCTGATGCACGTGTTGTTGTGTATCACGCGCCCTTACTCCTCCCTCCCTCCCCACCATTACTGATAGCTAGCTTTCGACCCGACAAGGGAATTGTTATCAACCAAATTTCGTTCATTTCGATTCTCTTTACTTGGAGACTTCAATTCGCCCGAATGTATTTGCCCAGCCCGTCTCCCCGACTATAGTGTCCGCTTTTTCCCTTTCCTCTCTTGTCCGCTGTCTTCGCATAGTGTTCACCGTCCCTCCTTGCATTTTATCGTACTTCCGTGTTTTGAAATCGCTTGTAGCTCCATTTCGCAATCCCCTCGCGTTGGCAACGTCGCCTATCGTTCGCTGACTTGTCTTATCTAGTCCCGTTGAGAATGAGCGTAGCCTCCCTCACGGACGACGAACTTCGTGCTCGTCTCGTTGCTCTCGGGGGACAGGTCGGTCCGATCACTCCCTCGACCCGCAGTCTGTACGAGAAGCGACTGATGAAGCTGGCCGGAGCGGCGGAAGGGGATCAGCCGACGGAGGAGAACGTCGACAGTCAGGACAGTGCCGACGATGCGACCGAGGACGACGAACTCATTGTCAGTCGCATCTTATCAGTCGTTGGATCTAGCAATGGGAAATCACTGCACAGTTCTAGTAGATGAGCGAAGATCTGAAATACCTAACGTCTTTAAACCTTAAAAATTAACTTTTAGGCAGCTGTTCTCTAGATGAGAAATAGAGATCGTTTTAAATTTAAAAAAAAGAATGGCCACTATATTGAAAGCTCGCTTCACCTTAATTTTTTCATCTCTTGACCAGAAGCTTGAAAAACAATCGTCTACTACGATGAAAAAGATATATTAGGATCTACTCGTAGGTACTGTATTTAATCTAATAGTTAATCTCGTTCCAAAATCTGCGGCTGTCGTAAAAAGTGCTATTTTTCACACATACGGTAACGTTTGCGCATCCAGTTTACAGTATACCTACTTGGTTACGCGAATAATTTTAACTGTAATTGAATAAATTACAAACAGTCATCCTATCGCGCATTTCACGTGAACGGGCCCTTTTGACAATCACACCCATGTATAATTGTACTGGCGGTTTACAGTTACAGTTACAGTTTTACACCGTTTATCTGGGCTAACAGTGGAGGGGTATCCAAAGGAGGGAGTTTTGATAGATAGGAGAGGACTGGGTCTTCAAATCTTCGTCAAGCACTCACTCAGCCCGCGGTGTCCATGATCATGAGTATCCTCGCAATCCTGGTTTGGCGCTAGTTCCCCCGTGCGCCAAGTCTTCAGGGGGAACGATTCGTCTTCTTGTCCGAGATTGAAAGGGGTGCGCTTGATCGAGAGAGAATGAAGAGAGCCGACCACCCGCGACGAGGACAGAGAGGAAGAATGATTTCTTACCCTAAACTGCCGTTGGCGGTTTAGGGTAAGAAAAACTTGGTGAACAGAAATGCTATAGAAATAAACTGTTGTAGTTGATAAACAAATACTTACATTCTTACGAACGTTTTCGTTTACTATTTTCTGGAATCCATCTTTTCAAATCCATGAGAAAGCCCCTTTATGTATGTAGGCTAGCCTGTCCATCCAGTCAGCAGCAGAAATCGTGTATATCATGTTATGTTTGCTGTGAGTACCAACTGGAACCACCCCCTCTACTACGGTCTTGCTTACTCATTGCAGTGATGTGTTGCTTGGAGAGAATCAGAGAGAGAGAGACCAAAGAGAGGTAAGAGATACGCACAAGCTAATGTAATGGGGACGAGATGGAGGATGGACAAGCGGGACAAGGGGAAGGAATTGCAACACTTTGTTCTATTGCTTTTGGCAGCTTAGCTTATTAGGCAGGACTAGACGACCGTGAATTGCAACACAAAATAATTGGAGCGGCCGCATAAGAGATCCCTTCTGCGCTTCGAACACGGAACGCTAATTAAACACGGAGAATTTTTCAGCATTAATAAACAACAATCCAATTTATGGCTACCATAATCCAAACATTCCAGTCGGGATCGGCGTCGAGCGGAGAGGAACGTGGCGAGGAGAGTGTACGGTACTATCCGGATGGGACACAGAGGATCGTGAAGCCGAATGAGAGTGCTTCGTGGGTATGCATCATTCATGATTAATCATGACGGATAGATAAATCGTACCGTGTCACAAAGGAAAACCAAGGGAAAAGAGAAGAATTAGAAAATAGCCTACATACCACCTAGTTAGAAAGTGTTACTGTATCACATTTCCTGATAAATAATTAATTTGAAAAAAAAAAGAAAATAATTTATAAAGCCAATCATGAAACGGAATAATTCGTCAAATACGCCAAATTTCCAGAGAATATATAGCATTACAGTACATATAATCAATTAATTGCTCAATAATCAAAGATAGGAGGTCATTGATTGCTCCAATACAGTACCCTCTCAGGGTCCGATGCTTTTCATCCTGGGAATCGCCTTCATCTTCGTCATCTTCCTTCTTCTTCGTGCCTTCGACGATGGAGAGGAGGGAAACCGCGAGGAACTCTAAACGACGACGACGACGCTCATTCCCGAATTGTGATAATAACCTTCTATGAATAGGCTTCTGCTTCTATTCCAACATTACATCCATAATACTCCGTATTCATAGAATGGTATTTTTCGATTCCACGATCCATCCCTGTAAACGATTCGCCTCCCATCCCTCTTTCTCCACATTTGATGTTCATCAAATGATCCGAATCTTAGTTTCCTTCTCCAGTTGGCTTACGAAAAAAATCCGACCATTTTGCAAGCAAAAAAACCTGTCTCCACATTCACTTGATCATTTTCGATCACTAATTTGTAACATTTTCCTCGATTAATCAACGTGCGAGTATTCTCCTTTCCAATATCTGTTTCGGGATTGTATTGTGCGGCATAAAACACGCTTGTTTTACGATGTACGATTGGGCTTGTTATTGGATATTATAAACGATTACTTTTTACATCTAGATTGTCATATTGAAGTGTTGCTGTTTCGGTGTGCTCATACCTTGGCTCTAATAACTCCTGAAACAATAAGGCAAACGCAGAAAAAGGGCGCAGAGCAAGGAGACGACAGGAGGCACGAGAGCAGGGGAAATAGCAGGCTGAGGGAAGAGACCGTCGGGCTAGAGACGCGAGGGAGAGCGGGCGCGTCCCGCACGGAGTTCTCGCTACGGTAGAGCGGCCGACGGCGAGAGGAGGGCCGCGTTGCGGCTACGCGTTGCGTGTGTCGTCTGCGGGCCGAAGAGGGGCAGACAGGCCGCTCTCGCTCTAGTCGTCGAACACAGCGTGCACCCGTCCGTCTCCCATCTCACCGTCTTTCGTAGTATCTTCTCTTCCCTGTATACTACCGTCCATTACTCCCCTCCCCTGCCTTGTCCGCCCTCTCTAACAGTGTGTGTCTCTCGTACACTGCCCAATCGCCGCTCGTCCGTACCCCCGTCCGGCCTTTCGCCCGTCGCCGCGTCTTCCCTCCATTTGTACCTATTTGCCGGTCGCTCTTGCGGACCGTCATGACGTCATGAGCCGGGAGTGGACTACGTGCTGCTCGTCCTGGTATCCGTCGTCGTCCGTCGTGCACTGTCCGCGTGTACTCCGTCGAGACATCGCATTCGTCGGCTACCGTAGCCCAGTGGAACGAGGAGAGAAGGAGGGTCTAAGCGACCGCTCGCCGTCAGTATGGCTTGCTGCCTGAGCGAGGAGGCGCGAGAGCAGAAGCGAATAAACCAGGAGATCGAGAAGCAGCTGCAGAGGGACAAGCGGAATGCGCGTCGCGAACTCAAACTGCTTCTGCTCGGTATGTGGACCTCTTGCTATTCTTCTCCCGACCATTCATCACCACCTACCTTGTTGCTTCCTCTCTCGTCTTTCATTGGTCATCATTAGCCGCCTTGCCCTCATGCGGCAGCTGCCACTTGAGCCGTAGAGAGTTCGCACTTGAGTAGTTTGAACCGTTAGACTGAAGAGGTAGAACCGAGTGCAATTAGTGCGGCGGCGTATCATTGGATGGCAGAGCGAAACATTTTGGAGAGCGCATGACATTTCAAGTAGCCGCCACTTAGCCGCTTCTTTCGCGACGGGACCAGAGGCCTTCGGTGGTCTTTGCTGCTTGAGCTGTGTCAGAGAACGCTGTCCTTATAAGATAGTGCTGTCTGTCAGTGTAGACTAGACCGTAGTTGCTATGCGTACCGTTCGGAGATTCTTTGGCCGATTTCCCAATACTGCCTGCGTGTATCGCCCATCTCTTCTCTCCTGTATTCCTCTCCTTCTTTCCATAGCGAGTGAGAGGAGCGAGAGATAGATAGAGGGAGAGAGAATGGAAAATGGAACGGTTGCCGGCTAAGCGAGAGTGACTGCCTGCCTCGTCTCTCTGCATTGTGAAATATTATTAGCGATAGTCCAATGACTCAACGCACACAGTAGAGGGGAGGGATGATGCCCTTTGTGTCTGCCTTTCTGCCATCTCATGCAGTATTCACTTCTCCACCATTTTCCCCTCCTCCCCCTCCGGCCCGGTTGATGGTATGCGGTCAGGAAGAGGAGAGGGTTAGGTTTTGGGGGGAGAACACGCTAACTGTCTGCGTCTCTCGATTCGCCTAGTCCCTCACGCAAACTCTCGTCGTCTGACACTCTGACCGAGAGCAGCAATCGATGAGAAGGAGGAGGAGAGAGGGAGTGAGAGAGGAGGCGAGGGAGAGGAAGGCCTGTCCTCTCTTCTAATGATGCATCTCGCTGAGAGGGAGAGGGAAGGAGAGAGAGGGTGGATGCAAGTCAGGCACTTCCACTCGGGACCCGGCCAGTCGGAGGGGGCAGATTTGAAATGAACGAGAATGGGGGAAAAGGGAATGAGGGGAATGAGGTGTATGGAGAAGGAAGGAGCAAAGGGGGACTATGAAGCATGAAGGACGATGACACGATGAAGCTCGCGTCTTGCAGGTACCGGAGAGTCCGGAAAGTCGACATTCATCAAGCAGATGCGAATCATCCATGGCAATGGATACTCCGAAGAGGACAAACGAGGGTACATTCGGCTAGTCTATCAGAACATCTTCATGGCCATGCAGGTTGGTTGATCGGAGGGGTGAACGGGAAGGGAGAGATAGAGGGGAAGGACGGGCAAGGGAAGGGGAGAGGAGAGGGGAAGAGATGGCGATGAGATAACACTCGTACGTACACCGAGTAGAACGGAGGACGAACGGGAGGAGAAGGGGGAAGGGAGGAAAGCTGACGGAGGGGAGATGGTGATGGACAGGCAAGAGGAGTAGAGGAGAATGAAGGGATTGCGATTAATGGAGAAACTGGGGAATCCGGGGGACATGGAGTGTACGAATGATGTGCTTACAGTCCATGCTGCGAGCCATGGAACAACTCGGAATCGAATTCGGCGACAAGTCGCAAGAGCTGCAAGATAAGGTACGGTCCTCGAGATGAATAATGTTAACACCAGCTGACTTGCTGATTTTAAATTAGTTTTTATTATATTATGCAAACGTAGTAGGCGTCGTTGAATTAGAATATTGTTACGGTGATCTCGAATTGGCGATGAACCTGTGCTCATGCCGTCCCTTCAGGCTCACGTCGTCAAAGCCGTCGACTACGAGAACGTGACCTCCTTCGAGGAACCGTACGTCACGTACATCAAAGACCTGTGGGAGGACTCGGGCATCCAAGAGTGCTACGACCGACGGAGAGAGTACCAACTGACTGACTCCGCCAAATAGTGAGCAGCAAATAGGAAATAGTCTGGGCGATTGTTTTACGTAGTTTTGATAGCTGTAGTTGTTATCGGGATGATTGTCTATTGGAATATTGATAGTCGTTAGCTTTGGATATATCGATACTTGCAGCTACCTGAACGACCTGCGACGGTTGGCGCAACCCGACTATCTGCCGACGGAACAGGACATCCTGCGGGTGCGAGTGCCCACCACGGGTATCATCGAGTATCCCTTCGACCTCGAACAGATCATCTTCCGGTCAGTTTACCCCTCTTCTACCTTTATTTCGTCTTCCAACCATTGAATGCCGCTGCCTTGTCCCCTCTTCCGTTCTGTTATCTCATTCTGGTATGCGATGCGGTTGGTATGATCTCGCTTAAACTTTGTGTTCTCTTAGCCCTTGATCTTCTGATTTCCCGTGTCTGCCCTCCAAGTGAGCTGTTCTTATTCTAAGCCTCATTGCAAGCTCTGCTTGTCCTTCCCTTCCTTTCCTTCTTGCTGCTTCATTCTGTCTGCCCCCGGTTGCCCCTTCTCTTCCTCCTTTTCCTCCCTCCCCCTCCCCTTCTCTCTTGTCCACTGTGCTCGTTCTGCCATTCCCCTCCCTCTACTCGTTCCCTCCCCCTACTCTCCTCTCCTCCTCTACTCTCTCAGCACTCTCTCGTCGTCTGCGCTCTCCCGGTTTCCCTCTACCTCTCTCTGCTCTCTCGTCCCCTACCTCTCGTTGTCTCGCACTCTCTCGGTCTGTCCTTGTCTCTAGTCCGCTTGTGTCAGTTAATGCGCCATTATTGATTTTTGCGCAGGCTAGTGGAATGGAGTGGCGCTATCGATTGGAAGTTCATTAATCGTCTTTGCTAGCAAAGAGGCGACCGATAGTGGAGAAAGGGGGGGGTGGCTGGCTATGGTAGAAAGGAGAGGGGAACAGACGAACAAGAAGACATGCACACAGACACTTCCTCTCTTTCCTTCATAAACTTACTTCACGAATAGAATTGACAAATGTGTGTTGCCCTGCTTGCATCTCAAGTACAGTATAGGTGAGAATTTAGAGTTGATCGCATTCAGAGGAATTGATGACTTGCACAAGGACAAATAGTGTAAGAATATGCATACGCAGACACACATTCAGAGATTGGGGTAAGAGTGCAGAGATTGGAAAGAATAGACTACAGTCTAGTCTGGCAGGATGTGCTTTTTGATGCAATCACTGTACGTCTTTCGGTGTGTATGCCTGTCCATGAGCTGTTTCACTCCTGTCCCATCGGCTTTGTTCATCCCCCTCCCCCTCCTCTATCTCTCTCCATCCCTCCTCGATCGCTTGTCGCTCGTTGTCTTCCCCAACGGCAATGCACTCCTTTGTTTCTCTCCCTCCATCCCATCTCGCATTGCTTGCTCCTCTCTCAATTACGTGACGATTGCTAATGCAAATACAGTACACACGACGGATGGCGATGTGAAATGCACCCGAAGAGAGAGGAGAAAAGAGAGAGGGGAGAGGAAGGATTGGGGTTGATCGAGGGATGCACCGAATTGTGTGTACTCGATGTAGTGGAGGGATAGGACCCATAGGCACTATCGGGGGAGAGTATCGGAACGTGGAAAGGACAGCTGACAGATGGAAGTAGCGAGTGAGAGAGTAGAGGGGGACTGAAGGCGAGGTTGGAGGGGAGGACAAGGCCTAGTCGCTTCCTTGTCGGGGAGGACAGGAGGGAGGGTGATGGAGGGCAGACGTTCGTCCCTTGCAGGATGGTCGACGTGGGTGGTCAGCGGTCGGAGCGTCGGAAGTGGATCCACTGCTTCGAGAACGTCACCTCCATCATGTTCCTCGTCGCCCTCTCCGAATACGATCAAGTTCTCGTCGAGTGCGACAACGAAGTGAGTGAGGGGATGGCAGTTTCTGAGGGGGCATTGTAGCCTCCAGTGATCGGGGCGTAGGCAGTGAGCTTCGTCACAGTATGACACCACCTGTTAGCGCCCTAGGAGACTTCTTCTCGAAGCTTGCAATATAGCAGTTAGAACCAGCCAGTGGTGCCATTCCGTAGTCAGAACAGCCTTGCTGCGTACGACGAGTCTCCATGTGTATGTGTGTGTGAATAGATAGCCTTGAAGGGGGCAAAAGGAAGAGGAGGAGGGGGGAGGGGGAGGAGGGGGAAAGAGAGGGGGGGAGATAACCCAATTAGCCGCCGCCTCTCATGGCTGTGTATTAATCAAAAATCGAAGTGTTCGTCTCAGCAAGACACAAAAGACAATGCATACGTCACTTCGATTGTGAACACGTTCACACAGCTGTGCGGGTAGTATTGTCCACCATCAAGCGGACTAGTTGGTTACCCGTTTAGTAGTGTGAGGAGGTAGCGAGCATCGAGTAATGGGCGTATTGAGTGAACGGGCTTTAGCGAGTGGCAACACTCAAAGCGATACCCAGAACAGGTTGTAGGGTAGGGTAGTGGCCATGACCTGACGGACGCAGACTGATGATCAGGAACACTTTTAACATTGATCTCATCGAATAAGAAGCGAAGATGAACAGCCAGGAAGAAAGGCTTTGCAGAATCGAATGGAGGAATCGAAGGCCCTGTTCCGGACGATCATCACTTATCCGTGGTTCACGAACAGTTCTGGTGAGAAGGGAATCACTTAGACGATCAGACATTTGGAAGCACTCAATGAGACGGCACTTGCAGTTATCCTCTTCCTGAACAAGAAGGACTTGTTGGAGGAGAAGATACTCTACTCACATCTGGCCGACTACTTCCCCGAATACGACGGTAGGCTCTTGCGAGTACTACTTGCTCTTTGTGAGAAGGAGGACGTAGGGATGTAGAGAAGCTGTCGTCGTCGTAGTCATCACAGCGTTGACAATCCAGAGCTTCGCGATCAAATGCAATACTCGTCGCATATTCCAGGGCCTCCCCGAGATCCGATCGCCGCGCGGGAGTTCATACTCAAAATGTTCGTCGACCTCAATCCAGATGCCGATAAGATTATATATTCGCACTTCACGTGTGCCACAGGTCAGCAGCCCCTCTTCCATTGTACAATGTCGTGCCCTTCGGGTCCCAGACATCTGCGTGTTCTGATTCCTCCGTCCCTCACCAAACCAACGCCCTCCCTTCCAGATACCGAAAACATTCGCTTCGTCTTCGCCGCGGTAAAGGATACAATTCTGCAGCATAATCTCAAAGAGTATAATCTCGTGTGAAGAGTGTTTGTGTGTGAGTGGTGGCCGGTCTCGAGAGGAGGGACGTGAGTCGAGTAGAGAAGAGGACGTCGTCGTCCTGGCTGGCAGGGAACGACAAGTAGTAGTGCCGACCCTTCCGACCCCCTCCTCTCCCCGACCATCTCCCCCCTTTTCCCTTCTCTTCTCCCCCCGTAGAATGCTATTGTGCTCTCGCGACGCCCGCGCCCCTTCGCGGACTCGTGCCCTTCCCTTCCCTTCCCTATCCCCCCTTCCCGTCCCCTTCTCTGCTCCCCCGTCTAGGTAGCGATATGTACCTGGGTCTCTTAACGTCTTTCCACTGCTTCCCTTGTTAGCCTCTCCTTTCGGATATTTTATATATATATATTATTATTTAAGGCCCTTCATCGCCCCTTTTCGTCGCTCTTCTTCCTTGTCGTTTTCCTTCTTCTATTAATATGATTACATTACCGTCGTGTGACCGTGTCTCTCTTATCTCTCTCTTGTGTCTCAGTCTATGTGTGAGAGGAACAAGACGAAACGCGCGTGCACGCCGCACTAAACGATGCCTGTACTTCTCCGACCCGTACTCATCCCCCTTCCCCCTTGTTCCCCCGCCCGCTGTTGTAGTTTGTAGTGCAGTCGTTGAGTCAGTCTCCCAGTCAGTGTCCCTCCTCTACTACTCTCTCGATGACCCTATCCGTCGTCCCCCCTCCCTTCTAATCTCTCTGTCCCAGTTACCGTCCCTCATGCTCTCAAGTCTGCCCTCCCATCCCTCCTCTATCCCATCGTCCATTCTCTCTCCTCCCATACCCTTCATCCACCAGTATACTCGCTCTCTCGTCTTCCCCTCCCTATTTAGTGTACATATGTACTGCAAACCGACAGCTAGTCACTATTCACTGGGCCAGCGATATCACAGAGAGATATCGCTTTCTTTCTTTCTCTTCGTCTCTCTCGGTCTCTCTCTCTCCCTCGTACCCTCCTTCCTCCCCCATTTCATCTTCTTTCTTCTCTCTTTTCACCACGCCCTCAAGTCACTCACTCGCTCTCTCGATATTTATTGGCCTCCTTGGATTTCCGTGTCTCACACCACCCCCCAATCGTCCCCTACCCTTGCCCCCCTTCTCGTCCCCCGTCCCCCATACTAGCTTCATGTACCATCTCCCCCCATTTGCCCTTCTCAACTTATATGAGTGTTATTCAATTTCTTTGTTTGTTTCTTTATAAGAAAAGAAGAGATAAAGACGCCTAAATCATAATGCTTGTCTGCGTTAGTACACCTTTGTAAGAACAAAAGCGATGCGAAACGGTACCAGGGAGAAAAAAGGTCGGTGAATCAGCACAGGCAAGAAAATAACATTTGGACCAAATATCGCTCGCTAACTCGCGAATCGAGAACACCAAAAATCATGGTGCGCTTGAGGGAGAAGAAAAAGATGGCATAAAATGCAACATTCTGAGTAATAGCTGTTTGACGCTAGACCACATCTTTATCTTTTATTTTTCGGAGCAAATGAAACATTTATAATACACGGTAACAACGATCAAAAGCGCAAAAGGAAAATGAAGGGGGCTAAAACGAGAGAAAATACCATCTCTGGGAGATATGTACAACAGGGTCAGAACACAGTCTGGTAGACCAGGCCTTACAAGGGAAGGGCAAATACTTAATATCAGATCCAGATATGAGACCACCACCATTCGATAGAGCGCGAAAAGTTGTGCTAGTAAGCCGAAAAGATTTTGCCGACGTCCACACATCTTCGAGGAATCCGACGTCAAAGATTCCTGAAGGATTCTGCATTACCCTAGCCACCGCTTCCTCTACCCCAGCAGGCGACCTT
>LS891330.1:100211-134583 GCA_900490955.1 Micoletzkya japonica | reverse complement strand
GAAGGTCGCCGGCTGGGGTAGAGGAAGCGGTGGCTAGGGTAATGCAGAATCCTTCAGGAATCTTTGACGTCGGATTCCTCGAAGATGTGTGGACGTCGGCAAAATCTTTTCGGCCTACTAGCACAACTTTTCGCGCTCTATCGAATGGTGGTGGTCTCATATCTGGATCTGATATTAAGTATTTGCCCTTCCCTTGTTAAGGGTAGACCAATAAGGGCTACATTTTTGTCTTCCTCTGAAGATCACTTTGGAAACGAGAAACAATAATACGATTAATAGCTTATCGAGCTATTAATCTAGATTTAGGAGAATTATATCGAGCTAGCATAACCTCGAAAGATCATAGAATAAATAGCGGCCTAATCGTAAGTTCGCATCGCAGCTATTTCGATGATAATTAACTATTATAATAATTGCAGGGATCGGATATGCTTGCCAATCGAACGCTACCCATAACAATATTTGGCTATCTCGGTTGGAATCATGGACTTCATTATGAAATGAACCTATCGAGGGCACGACGACCGTACCCCTCGCAGTAACTCGCCTCTTCCGTTCCTCTTCTCCCCTCATATCTGTCCCTCTGTACTGACATGCGAGTAGGCGATCCGCGTGGCGACTTTCGATCGATTGTCCCTGCTCAGAAGGGTCTGCACGTCGCGAAGACTCACACGGAGCACTCGCGGACGGGGGTGGGACAGCGTTGAGCCTGTGGATCAACGAGTACGACTCTATTCACGTGAAGATCAAGGAATCAACGACTATCGATGTAAAGATTAAAGATTATCTTCCGTAAACGATAAAGATAAAGATTATTCAGTTTCCTTTATCGGTAACATTAACCAGATTAAAGACTCCCCCTCGTCTTTCACCCCACTCACTTCCCGCTCCATCCCATCGTGGCTTCGTATTCCTGGAAGACGCAAGTGCCGCAATCGCAGCGGCGTTCGCGTCGCGGTTCCTCTTCGCCTCGGCGTCAGCCTTCTGCATCTCCTTCGCCCGTTCCACCGTCTCCTGCAACCCTGATTACGGTAGTCATTATGGATTACTGTAGTCTTGGAAACCTGAATATTTCGAGCATCTAAGCTTAGTAGGCATACATTTGCTAAATATTTGTAATTGGTAGTCTCGATAATGTAAGATTTTGTACATGGTCGTTCAATTTTCAAAAATATCCTCGGGAGTGCTGCCCCCAGTTGTGATTAGACAATGTTTACAATGAGCCAGCTTCCCCCTCCCTCTGACCTTGCCAGTATTCTTGTTCTTCGACATCCGTATGAGTGCCTCCTTCTCCCTCGCTTCCCTCCTCTCTTCATTCTGCCTGTCCACCTCCTCCAGAAATCGGATCTGCAAAGGATTCTTTCTTGATATGCCAAGCATGTGCCATGACGCCAGTAGTGAAGAAATTAGCATAATAGTAAGGGAATAGCCATAGTAACCATATACCTTGTTGATTACCGTACGCCTTCCCTAACCTTTTTACCGTACCTGTCTCTTGACATCATCAACAGCCACGTAATTCGGGTGCATCTTCAAGGGGTCCAATCGGTGTTCCGTCATCGCGACCAATTCACTCAGCAACTCAATACAAATACTATATTATATTGTAGGCGTTCAATTACAGTGTAGCCAAGAATAGAAAAAGGCGATTGGGAGTATACCCAAGAAGAAAAAAACAAAGCGATTGAACGAGAGTACTCGTAATTTGATTCACGAACTATGAAATCGAAAGTGTCTATGCATAAGATGCTAGTCAATTGATCCGCTCTAGAGTACTACATGCGAGATCTTCAAGCTTTTACGTTTAATGCTTTGATAATGGGCGTTTTTTTCAGTTTTTATGATAACCCTGAAAAATAGCCATTAAAAGAAGACCGATGTAGCACTTGCATCAGTTCCCTCACCTTCCTCAACTTGTACTCTGCCGCATCGGATATGAGTGTCAGGACGTCCTCGTCTACGTACCACGCATCCTTTATCCTCTTCGTGATCTTGTGCATGATGTGTTGAGGGGGAATGATGGCCGCCTTAAACGATAATCAGCATACGTATTGCGAATATCCTTTATCTAGGAATACACTGGCAGATATGCATGCAGCCAAAGAGCTAAATTCCGATACAATACCGTACCATAAAGCAACAAGATCTGCAGGTAATTTTGTGCAGGCTCATCTCTAGATATGCTTTTTGAGAGCATTCATTTCTCTCGACCGACCCAACAACTGTCAGGGAGTTAACTCTCCTGAAGCTGTGCCTGTGTATGTACCGTACCCTCAACTAACCTTGATGGGTGGCTCGAGCAAGACACGCGTGCGTACTTCGTCTTCAGCGGGAGGAGGGGGATGGGAAACGGAAGGGGCCGAGGGAGGGGGGATGGAGAGGGAACCCGAGGTGAGGGTGGACGTGGAGGGGGATAGACCCGCTGCTGAAGGGCCGGGTACTTATTGGAGACGACAAAACACAACGAGATTAAAATAGAGGAGTGAAATGGCTGACTGGGTCTGTCAGGCGGCGAGATGCCCTCTATCACGACTTCGCCCGATTGGAGAGCATTGCGAAGGTACGGTAGTGTCTTCTGCAATCATTCAAAGTACACTATCTTCTTTGTGCACCAATTGTAACTACCTGCTCTCTAGCCATAGTCTGATAGCGGTTGGTTTCTTCTAAGCAGGGATTAGGGACTGAGTACCTGCAGAAAGGGCAGTAGATGGGGCTGGGCCTGCGACCTCAATACATCCTGCAGTCGGGCTGTGAATTCTTCCGGAGGAAGCGGCCCGAAGATGACACTCTGAACAGTAGTACTATGACCAAATCTGCACCTCTCCACAGCCGGACAAATCTACCGGTCGCTTGGAATGGACATTTGACTTGACACTTTACCAAATTTCAAATTTAGGGCAAAAATAAGACCAAAAATGCTACGGTATCCAGCAAAATTTGTTTTCCGTTCAAGACAATAATCGGACCTATCGCATTGTTTCTGTCCGCCTGTGCTATCCCTATTAATTAGCACATACTGCGTCTAGGTAACTTTACAAACACGCAATGCCCAAAGCCTAAACATCAACCAACTTACAGTAACCAGGTTCTTTACGCGTGCGTGCGTCTGTCTAGCCGGGTCCTGGTCGGGAGTCTGACTGAGTTGGATGAGAGTGCGGAAGAACCGCACGCACTTGGCCACGGACACAGACTCTTCCCCAGCAGAGACGTTGAGGTTGGCAGGGGGGCCGTTGGGTGGTGGCAGGGCTGAATATTAGCCATACTTGAAATTGACTAAACTCACGATAATTCTTTCTTTTATTAATATAAAGTACAAATGAGGATAATAAGAAATAAGTTGCTTTTTTGCAATGAGAATTATTCCTCTAAAAGCTTTCTAAGACAAAAACCTAGTAAATGACTGAAACTACTCACATCGCGGAGCATGGGGCTGGATCACTACGTTCTGGCCTGGCGTCAATTGCTGAAGAAGCATCTTGCATGGAATTCAAACAACAAGCTATAATAAGGTAGTGCAGGTGAGAGATAGGAGCAGGTTCCTAACAATAAGAACAAAAATTGTAAATATACCTGAGGCGGTAGTCCGCCCGCTTGTTGGGGAGTGGTGTGCATTTGGGGAGGCAGCATGCGGGGAGGAGTGGCCATTCTCGGGTCGTTCTCCATCGCCATTCCCCGTCCACCCCCTCCCATCATTCGGAAGGGCTGACCAGGATGGGCCTGGCCAAGCATCGGATGGGCTTGTTGAGGGGGAGGAGGAGCACCTCCGCCCATTGGAGGGTGACCATTCGGATCCATCGTCTGAAAAACATAGAATGGAGCAAAATAGTGCAAAGCACAATGCATAAATAACAAAAGTATTCAAAGAAAATATTCACTACCCAAATAAAGTGGTCCGATGTTTCGCGACGATAACGAATATATACCGTAGTTTTGACAAATCTGTGTACGTTGTGACGCATCGATGAATTGTACAGTAACCTTTTTTCTTTTTTTCTTCTATGTATGTACTTTGCAATATCAAGTGATATAAATTGTGTTCAGCATGTAATTATCGAATCCTGCACAGGGGGTCAAGAGAGGAGGCGAGCTTCATTAGCATGGCCGCCCTCTCAATGAGGGGATGGCAAGGAATGAGTTCTCCTAGTTCTCATTTTACAGAGGAAAAAGTAAGAAAATGACTGGAAAGGGGCCATTTGAGGACGAAATTCGGACAAAACTCTATGTAATTTTGTAGAGGAGATCTCTACAAATCTGTTATATCGATTTGCTCTCATTTCTGATGCACCCCGAACCTATTGCGTTTGAAGGTATTTTTCGTTCAAGAACAAGGCACAAATTGAAAATCTAACAAATTTTTAACATAGGTTTGTAGAGCACAATATCAGGAACCCCTCTTCAAATTTTGAGCCATTTTACTCTTAAATGGACTGAGATACAACGTTTCAACTCCCGTACTTTCTTCCCATTCTTCCCTCATTCCTCGCCATCCCCTCATTGAGGGGGCCGCCATGCTAATGAAGCTCGCCTCCTCTCTTGACCCCCTGTGATCCTGTTATCAGACCAATTGAAAAAAATGTGGAATAATTTTCACATTTCTTTAACGAGCTATTATACTGCGCAATATCATTCGCAACTCATGAATTCCCGTTCCCTCTTTGAACCCCTTCCCTCACTCCATTCCCTGTCCCTGCCCCCTCTCGGACTGTCTTCCATGCTGTTCCTCTTCCTCTTTCATCTTCTTCCCCTCGTCTTCCTACTTCTCCTTTGTACCAAGGAAAAGTGAGTTTGTCTACAATTCCATCGTTTCCCTCCTATTCCCCCACTTCTCCTTTCTAGATCCTCTACCCGTCCCTCTGCCGATCCCAGCAAGCCTCTAGCCAACCAGTGGCCGGCTGTCTCCAATTCCCTTTCTAACCGGGAACAACCTTCTCCGAAGTCCGAAGTGGTCAGAATGGGCCGACTACGGTAAGATAACAATTTCTGTTCTCGACTCAAATGAGATACTTATCTTACTCAATATATTTAGAATCTCTTGCAATTCGGGAACTAACAACTTCGTAAGATAGACAATGAGCATATTGCAGTCTTCTGAACAATGAATTGGACTTGTCTGTGTCGACGATGGAACCGGGACAGAGGAGAGTAGACGACGAGAACAACAACATCAAGTCACTTACACTCAGCCTCACTCCGCCCGTAACACCTATCAAGAAACCCTTCTCGACAGGTGAACCATATAGCATGTCAAAATAATATTGAATAGACATCTTGTAGTTCAGTTTACGCGAAATGAAATTTTGAAACGAAAGCAGCATGGTTGATAAAATGAGTAATTCAGATGTACATGGCGAAGTGACCAAGAAGAAAAACTGATCTTCTCTCCTCTCCCTTCCCGTCACCTTCTTTTAACTTATACTGTAGATTATGATTGCAATGATAACACGGGTTAATATGTCATCATATATGATGCATAACCGCGACGCAGTGAAACATATCGGCCAGAAGTAGTCGAATTCAGATCTCTAAAATTTTCCATTCTTTGATTGTCTTTTGAATTCGGCAGGAAAAAGTCTCTTCGAAACCTCGCCAAAACCAATCTTTTGCATGCAGTTATGGTTGAGGAAAATCTTTCGACCGTCGTCTCATTCCTACCTCCGACGAGAGAGCGAAGCGGTATGAAGAGACTGCAGACAAAGTAGAAATGAGTTGATTGACGGTACTTTTCCGTCAATAATAACCACAAGGAATTGTACCTCCACGGATTCCCCCCCCCACTGCCCGAATACGAAGGCTGCACAGATCAAGGAACTCATGGGGGCGAATTGTCTCCATGTTCGTATCACTGGAAAGGTGAGTTAGCATAATTTCTATCTCACAAAGTTATTTCGAGTCTCAATATATAGATATTTCGTCTCAATATATAGATATTGAGAGACGAGAACTCCGCTGCCGACGTCTCTTGCTTTCGCTGGGAAGGTCAGCTCATCACCGTCACGGCATGGCTCACCAACTACATACCAAGAGTGAAGCCATTCTACCTCCGCCCGTCCTCTCTCACTTACCCTTTCCATAATTTCCCCCTTGTCGCCGTAACAAGTATAATGATAAAAAGATGTAAGAAAGCATAGTATTATAGATATTTGACCAGCTCAAGCAGTGTATCCTACACTCAATGATTGTTCAGAGTTGTTGGCTGAACTCTCCACTCCTCTATTTTTACATTTCTAATATTCTTCCTCTCTGTCCTCGTCGCGGGTGGTCGGCTCTCTTCATTAGAGTTCTGCATGAGAGTTCTTTTGATGCGTATGTTTCACACAGCATTCATAACAGCGACGCGGTTATGAATGCTGTGTGTCTCATCACCAAAAGCAATGAAACCTATTGGTCAAAAGAACTCCCATGCACATCTCTATTCTTCATCCTCTCTCAATCAAGCGCACACCTTTCAATCTTGGACAAGAAGATGAATCGTTCCCCCTGAAGACTTGGCGCACGGGGGAACTAGCGCCAAACCAGGATGAAGAGGATACTCAAGATCACGGACACCGCGGGCTGAGTGAGTATTTGACGAAGATTTGAAGTCCCCGACCTCTCCTATCTATCAAAACTCCCTCCTTTGGAACCCCTAAACTGCTAGCCCAGATAAACGGTGTAAAACTGTAAAAATACTTTCCTCTGGCTCCCATCCTTGCACTCACAACTGGTTGCGCGTATCCCTTCTTCTTAATACGCGCGCTGATCTACTCTCCGGCTCCAATTTTCTTGAGATTCTATTAATTTCTGCCATAGTAACACGTAAGGAGTCAATTGGACAGCGTAATCAGCGGGAATAGTTTGCTATTTCAATCAGAAGTATTAAATCGTTCCGTTTTTGATCACAACTCCCATGGAACCTGTAATATGTTATAGATTTCTTTAAACAGTCTTGGTACGAGATCAATATGTTGACATCAAAATGATATTTTTTCAATTTTATCAGAAGGCATTACTAAACACAAGGATTGCAACAGTACGCCTTTTCTCCGGTACTGCAAGATTTTCCAAGCCTGGATATTCCTCTTGGGGCTCCCTGAAATAGGTATACCGATTCTCGTTCGATTGAACTATGGTTATATATAGTGGAATAAAAAGATCCGACGGAAAATCATTCCGCATTAAATCTCTTGGGGCTCCCTGAAATATACTGATTCTCGTTCACTATAGATATAAGACGAACTAAAAAGTCAGTATGGTATCTTGGCACAGAAGCAAAATGCCAAGATTCCAACTGGATTCTTGGCATTTTGCTTCTGTGGCAAGATACCATTCTGACTTTTTAGTTCACCGGGTCATATGTGGTTGTGATTTAATCATGGCATTCGTTAGCCGTAAAAGGCGAGAGAGTGCACGAAAGCAAGAGAATTAGACTCATTTTGGAACGGAGGAAACTGACGGATCGGTTTATTCCACTATATGATAAGGATTTGTATAATGTGATCGTAGACAAGGTAGGGTCTAGAATAATTTAAATTATACAGCAGTGTCTCACGTGGATCTTGTGATGAAATGAGAATACTCCTCTTCGCACGCTCCATCACAATATGGAGCTGGCGATGTATTTACCCATCCATGCATATTCGAGGTCTGCCTGCGTAATTAGTCGATACATTATTAAAAGAAAATGTTGAGAGCTGTTCACAGTTTCTTAATCAAACCACCAAAACTTCTGTAAAAGCATGGCCGAAGGAGCCGGCCCACGAGTACGGTAGGATTTAAGTTCGCGGGCTACATTGATATTGCAATTTAAGCCATTCCGCTCATCTTTTCTAACTTTTTTTTAAGATGGTCAGAGCAATGTGAAAAATCGTTTTCTTAATGAATCAGAGCTGTATCTCATCTCAGTTTTTTTGGGAAACCAATTTGGGACGGTGCAAAAAGTTCGGAATTTTGAGGATAAGAGACTTTATTGTGCACGACGTTTCACCAGTCCGCGTTCCGAAATTCCGAATGTCTCTGCGTCTCTCCAATTTCCATGCTCTCTCGCCACACTCTCTCAATTTGCTTACCAATCTATGCTAAACAGCATAACGTTGTGAGTGTGAAACGTTTTTTTCTGAAGCAATGTAAAACTTGCTCCTTACATGCAAACACATCTCCTACAACTTTTTAGTAATTTTTTTATAAACTTTCCTTCATATCCTACACTGAGCGAAAATTGACTAGCCCGCTAGGGAATTATTCTCTACCACACGATACCACCGGGAAATTTCCCTAGCCGGCTAGGGAATTGATTCCCTAGAAGAGTTCTAGGGAAATTTCAGCCGAGCGCGCATCTGAACATTCCCTAATCGACCATTAGTGAAATTTCGACGCGTGGGGCGCCGGTACTAGGCGACGGACTTTCGTCGCTGTAAATTAAAAGTAGGAATCGAGTAATACGGTAGTCCGACGGTCGCAAAGGCTACTGTGGGTGCCTGCTCCCCCCTCCCTTCCCTTCCCTACTGCATCTATAGTCACTATTATTGTGGGATTCCAGACACACACACTTGCCATCCATCTCATGTTGCACATATAAGATCATTCAGAGCTCATTATTTATTTAAACAACAATAAATGAAGGTCGCGAAATCCGTCCTCCTCGAATACGCACGTTTGACGCCGCTTCTACAGTCACGACCAGTCACTGCCATCCATCCCATAGAGTAGCCGCTCTGCAGAGTTAGTTATTCCCTGTACATTGACTCCTTCTCTTATGCCTCCCTCCATCTCTCTCTTTTTTGCCAAGCCTGCAAGTAGCCCGCTTATCATTCAAGCTAAACATCGATTTCAAAAATCATGAAAGCTACCGTTATCACGCCTCACCTGAATTTTTTTTTCAGCAAAATAACTGCGATACAGTATCTCAGAACGAATTTTTGAGCGCTTACAAATGTACACAAGAAAGGTTGAAAACTTGGCCTTATGTTCTTCGTTATCGAGGTTAAAATAGTCCCAGAAGTCAGAAGGAGGGAAACATTCATCGCAAGCGACCATCACCGAGGGAGAGGGACGAATGAAATGATCTAAATCCTGCATATCCCGCTCCTACACTCTCTTCATGATCACTCTTGAGGAAATGAGCGGGAGGATCTAGATCGCTCATGATCTAACTAGCCAACTCCAGTTTATATACGATAAAGAAGTAAAAAAAACACATATTATTGAGGAGAAAACATCGAAATGGTCACCTTGACGCAGAAGGGAAATTCATCGGTCGTGAACAGCTTGCACCGGACCCCATTATGTCGTCCTTGGAATGGTTGAGTAGGCAGAGATGGCAAACGGCCGGTCGGGAGAACTTGCCACCAAAGCCATCCCTGCAGGACACTGATGAGGATTAAGATGGTGAAATGACCGGAGAGCAGCTCACAAGTAGTTCTCCGGTCTGAGAAACAGTGAATAAACGATATAAGGGTCTAATCGTAATGGTAAATATATATCTAGACTACAGTGGAAAAAACAAATATAAAAAGTGAAACGCGAAAACAGAGACAGCCGCAAGCGCGCCGCAACGCAACGCTGTCGTCCAACAGCAGCGCGCGTTGAAAATCTATCGTAATCAATGCCCTTATTTTAGTTTTTCGGGCTCAAAAAGAACAACAGTCTGTATTTGTTTAGTTCTTAAAGGGACATGGAAGCCAAAAAAGATTGGCTTTCATATGAAAGTTTATCGCCTAAATAATATAAAAACCAAAATCAGAGTGCACAAAAATGTCTACTTCGCGAGATATCCAAAAAATCGTTTCCCAGCCAAGGCGCAGTCTTACTGCGTTTAGCGCATAGTAGCGAGGCAAATGGCATCGAGCTATTCGCGGAACAAATAAATATTTCTCGCTCCAGAAATTTTTTAAAAATATTTTTCAAAGGCTATTATGTTTATTATCGTCTAAGAAATATATTTTACAAGTATAACCATTTTCGGTTTCAAAAAATTTCTCGCTTCCATGTCCCTTTAAGCTTGTTATCACCGAACTAAATGACTTTGGTCGTGAATGTCAATATAAAGTAATACAAAACAAGTATTTACTTACAATACTCATGTTTGGGACGAAATTTCATTAAACGCCCATTAGTGAATTTTCGTGGTACTCTCTTCTGCAGGCCGCTTCAATTCCCTAGCCCGCTAGGGAAATTTCGCAGGCTAGTGAATTATTCCCTTAGGGAATAGGCGCATTGAAATTTCACTTAGACAATTTTCGCTCAGTGTATTAGAAATTATCACCTATTTTCATAGTGTGATCAAGAGGGGAGAATACCGTGCCGGATGTTGCGGTCATCTGCCCCACGGTATTCTGCCCCAATGCAAAACCTTTGGAAAGCGAAAAATCATTCTGTCATTTCCTAATACGGTAGATCGGTGTGCCGCGCACCTCAAATACATTGTCATGAAGGAGAGGGGAAGTAGATGCTAATAGACACTAAAGCTAACTTCTATCACCCACCTAGAGCTTCATACAACTCTGAAAAGATGGCATCCTAATGATTTTCGCTTTCCAAAGGTCTAGAACATTGTGCCGGCTGTGCAGAATACGACAACCATTTCCTAGACGCCACTTTTATCAGTAAACAATCTTAAAGGCATGGATTACAGCAGTACGTTTTTATTCCGGTAAAGCAAGAGCTTCCAAAGCCAGGATATTCTTCTTGAGGTTCCCTGTAATGATAGATATATAATAGATTTGCTATAATGGCAAAGGTTCAAGCATAGAGCAGCATGAAACGGAGCAGTTTCAGGTAAAACGGATAAATTTTGAGACATTGAAAACTGAGAACGATACAATGATGAAAAACGGTGTATATGGAAGCTATTGTGGAGCGGAATATATAATATAAAGAATTTTTCTGAAGTCTATCTCAAGAGCATATGAGGACGCATATATTATTTTTTGTGTCTTACCGAAAATTTTGGTTCTCATTTCCATCTATCTACAAATGATTTCAAGTAATCAGACTCGCCCCGCAGTATTCGTGAATGATAGTTGAAATCGCGCGATCTAGAGTTGCAATGTAACTTTAGGTACGACTGTTAATTTGAAGAGTTGGGAATGGCTTCAGAGGGAACTTTAAAGGACTCTTCCGAGTTTTTGATTTGTTATTTTTTCTATTTTTCCCTTGCTCTCTGTCCTCTCAAAGTGCTATTCGGATCAATGTCCTGAGTCATACTCTGTCCTTTTTTGCTGAAACTTCGCCGTTGCTCAGAAAAAGCTGTTCAAAGATTTCTCTCGCTGTCTGCGTCTCTTCATTCCTCTCTCTAACAATCAATCAACCGCTCTTAATCGGCTATCTCTTGAAATGAATGAGATGGTTGGAGGGACCCTTTAAACAATGTAACAACATTACTAAAATTTATGTTAGACTAAGATTATGTTTTAATGTCTTACGAGGCGTATTTGATGAGATGGTAATACGGCTTATCTTGACACCTTCCATTACAAATTGGAGCTGTTCCGAACCATGCACACTGAAAAGTATATTATATTTTTTAAAAAAATGGGTGCATCTCTAAAAGGCAATGATATTTCATAGATGATGCATAAACCTTCGCGAAAAAATATTTAAATAAGTAGATACATGCAAACTAGCGGAATACGTAGTCCGTTCTCTAGTACTTACTCTAATCTCTGTTTTGTTAGAACGGTCAGTCGACGGTGAAGATTGAGTCTCATTGTCAGCAGTTCTCCCAGGTGAAGACGATTCGTTCTCAGTAGCGCACATCGGTTCCGTACAGCAATACGCTTTAACACCAGAAGCACATCCATAACCGAATCCTGGCCAGTCCCCTCCGTCTGGAGGAATTGGGGAATAAAAATGATAATACGGATGACTTTCGTCGCATTTGCCATAGCACACCGGCGCTGTACCAAACCATTTGCAATCGAGCACTGCCTGAGAATAATTATTTCAAGTAGTAGTACGTAATCTTATATATTTATTACCACATAGGACGTTTTTTTCACAGCTGAATTTTGGGCTCAAGCGAAAAACTCTGTTGGGAAAAAGCTGGGAAATCATTCCAAGGTCTTTTCAAAAATTTGAGAGCATTTTAGGGGATGTTTTTACTGATAAAATTATACCAAACTGATAAAAAATAATACCGAAATTATACCAAAATAATTTGGAATAGTTTTAGTATAATGGTTTACCTGTGCAAAAGATAAGTGAGATAACAGAAAGATCACAAAATACATTGAAGCAGAGCAATGCAGAGAATAAAAGTGCACGCACGACCTACAAGAGCTAGTTTTCACAGACACTTCTCTAAAACGATCCGCAAATGCAAGCCGTAAACTGTGAATTTTCAATTACATATTATTATACATTTCTTTCTTACTCCATTATACATAACGGTTAAGTGAGCGCAAATATACCAAGCATTTGGTCTATAAATTATCTACCATGGGACATATTTATCATACATATTATACACCAATCGATTTGTATAAAAATGTCAATGTTAACCAGCCTCCCCCAGCCAGCAAAAATATACATACTAATGACAAAAAACCAGTGACTCTTATTGTCAGCCTGCGCTTCCCATCAAGCGGTCCCTTTGCAAACTGCCTTCTTATTACAAGTTTCATGAGACGTAAGGGGTTAATTGGATGCCGTAATCAACGGGAATAGTTCGTACTTCAATCAAAAATATTAAATCGTTCCGGATTTGTTGACAACGTGGAACGTGTAATAGTATGCTTTATTAGAAATCACATGGATCGCAGCAATAAGACTTCGTTCCGAAGGTACACCGCTTTCCGAAACCCGGATATTCTGGCAGGGGAACGCTGAAACAATGTAATTGCAAGTTTACAAGGTTTTCAATTGATAACGTTATATCGAAAACTAGGTTTCTCCCGTATGGCTAACTATGGCTAAAAAGTGGCTAACTTCTTGAAAGAGGATACCACGGTTTTGTAAACTTTTGAAGAGAAAAGTGCCTTGGTGTGGATCTTTTTTATGTGTGTAATTGAATGTGGGAATCTTACGCTGATCTCGTAATAAAGTGGGAAAATGTCTTGTTACATTTTCCATCACAGCTTGGTACGCTTCCAAACCACATACACCGCTGAAATTAATACAATCATCATTAGAAAACTCATGGAAGGCCCTATAATTTATAGGTCCTTCCATGAGTTTTCTAATAATAGGCTATAAAGGGCCCCTCCAGGCGATATCTACCATATACTGTATATAAAATAGTAGAAACAGTTATGCTAGCAAACATAACCTCTTTCTTATTGACATCCGACTTCAGTTCATTGTCTGCTCGACACATTGGATATGTGCAACAGTACGCTTTTACACCAAGAACGCATAAAGCTCCAAAGCCAGGCCAGTTCTTCAAAAGGCCAGTTATTGAAGAGAAAATTGGGACAAATATAATAAAAAAAGAAAGTAATAAATAATATGTTGGGAAAGATTACGGGATCAGGCATGGACGCTTCAAATTGAAGGTAGGGAAAATTCTCATCACAAGCACCACGGCAAAAGGGCGATGTGCCGATCCACATGCAACTGTCGTCCGACTTTAGATGGAAAAATAGAATGAAAATACATAATATAAAAAATTGCACTAAATGGTCTGAAACTTACCTCCACAGTTGACAATGTAAAGAAGAAAAGCATTGCATAAAGCATCTTAAAACACGAAAAATCGTTCAATCAACTTCCCCACGTATGCTCGATTCAGAAATTTGCCATTCTTGGCAAAGTGCCATCGGCGATGAGTCAGATGATGCTCGGAGAAAGGTTGTAGAGTGGCTCACTCACCCATCTGACGCTGACCGATAACAGAAGACCGTAATACGCCGTGTGATATTCCGATTTTTAGAGCTTCGGTCTCTCTTCGAACTGGATCACCATCAAAGATAGTCAAATTGGGCTCCTCTAACACTCTTCAAGTACTTAGTTAGAGGTACTAGCTACTACCCGTTATTACTTCCTTCGTTCATCAATTATGCATCTTTCGACATCTTTCATTCACAACGACTACACAATCGGCAACTCTCTACTAACGACCGGCCAATGGCAACACACTCTCCCCCACAGGACAATGAGAGACGAAAGGCCAAAGATAAAATCTCAGCTAGTTAAGGTCTACCTCACACGATGAACAAAGGGGGCGAACGTAAAGCTTACGAAGACTATCTCTGTAATCAACTATTTCTCACACGGACAAGGATCGGAACAGGTAAGCGATTAGGGAAACGGGAAGCAGTTAAAACAACGACTAACTCAGCTTATGCTGCTACTGTAATTTGATAATAAGCCAAACATAGGCAACTACTACGAAAGAAATGAGTGAACGAACGATCAAACTGCGTGTGTGAGCACATCGTATGATTCATCTGATGAGAGGGGGGTTCATAACGGAGCGAGCTGCTACTACGGGCTATCGTCCTATTGGTCCACCTCATCCAATGAGGGGAAAGGGGGGGAGAAGAGATAGGGGTGCACTAGGGGTCAGTAGGGGACTGAAAGAGGGGAGAAGCTGATTAGGCCGAGTTGTTGATGCGTGCGATGATGTCGTTGGTGAAGGACGTACACGTGCCCGTTCCCCCGAGATCGCCAGTCTGAAAGGGGGAGACACGGGTACGGGCTCTATTAGCATCGATATAGCTGCGATGCCATTCTTTATCACTTAGTGAGATCACTGCAGTCAAGGCACAAAGTAATGAGAAAAGAGCAAGGATTCCCTCGTACCTTGCACTTTCCGTCAGCGATGGCCTCGAAGCATGCTCGCTCGATGAGGTTAGCCTGGAATCACAAGACAATTCACCGCTTCTACTATCTATGTCCTATTTCTTCTTTCTAATTTCTTTGCGCGCATTCGATAAATAAAGACATGTCTGGCTCGTCGCATTGGTGCTCAACTTTGGAGCAGAAAATAAGAGGCTGAGACTACTGCAACACAATAGTAAGATAAAAGTGACCTTGTCGTTCATCTTCATGTAGCGAAGCATCATGATGGACGAGAGCAGGAGGGCCGTGGGGTTCGCCTTGTCCTGTCCCGCGATATCCGGGGCCGTTCCGTGCACCGACTCGAACACCGCCGCGTCCTGCAACGAAAGCAATCTATTACGGGATACGGTAGCCTTTTCAGAGGTAGAATAGGAAACGACGAATTCTGTAAACTGCAAAAGGTAGAGTGGGTGTGTGAATGCGTGCCTTTCCAATGTTGCCGGAGGGCGTCACTCCCAATCCTCCGACCAGACCTGCACACAGATCAGACAGGATGTCTCCGTAGAGATTCGGCATGACGAGCACATCGTACTGCGATGGGTCCTGTACCATGTTGAGACACACTGTGTCCAGGTACGCCTCCTGCAAAGGGAAGAAGTGGTACGGTAATCTCTCTCAGGACTGAAGGGGGAGGGGTACGGCAAGCTCAGAATATCCGTGTCCTAGCATCAATCATTATGCTATCATAATACGCTTACCAGTCTAACACCTCTATCAGGACTATCAGGTGAGTAGGGTCCAGAGGACTATTGGGGTCATAGATCAAATAGTAACGTCGGATTTATTCAAGGTGCCCAGGTTCCGGGTATCAAATCTTCAAAAAAGTGCCCTGATTCTAGACAATAAAATTTTTCAGTTTTTCAAAAGTTTGAATTTTAGATAATTTGTTCTTGAAACTTAAATGTCCCGCAAATAAGCATTGATTCTTGAAGAAAGAATTCAAATATTCAGCTTCGTTATTCCAAAAAATAAGTTTATCATAACGACCTGGGCCACCGACGTCGACCGAATCTCGTAAACTTTGCAATCTTGTTGTGAGCTTCAAAGGCATGGAATCAATGCTTCTTTTTGACCAAAATGTGTCGCCCAAGCTAACAGAATGGACCGTGAAAGAGCGCATTGAGAAGGATGATGAACAGTACCTTGAATACGATATCGGGGAACTTGGCGGCCTCTTCTCTGCACATGCGAAGGAACAGACCGTCCGACATGCGCATGATGTTCGCCTTGTGCACTGCAAACCAACTGAATAATCAATAGTCGTTTTCGTTCTCAATCAACGACAGGACTTCCGTGCCCTCCCAACAATAATAGCATCAAGCACAGTATCATCGTCAATATTGACGAATAAGTTCCGTCAGTAATCTCATTTCCTACTTTGTCTCTCTCGCCAGAAATAGAAAGAAATATGAATGAGATGAGAGACGGAGCCGTTTCCTCAACCACAGTACTCACCGGCCGTCACCATCTTCCTTCCCTGGGATCGGGCGTATTCGAAGGCATAGTGGGCAATGTTGCGAGAGGCAGTCTCCGTGATCAGCTTGATCGACTGCATAACTCCCTTCGAGACCTGCAAGGCAAAAGATATCACTACAGTACCCTCAGTCGCCATTCTATTCTCAAAGAAGTCTGTTCGCATTACAACTTCCGCTTTCTAGTGCTATGCTAATGCAGTGCAAAATGCACTTGTTCTGCTCTCGCACTACTGACCCCGATCCGATGCTTCTCCATCCCAAGTGTTTACACAGGGTGAAAGATGATTGGCAAACTGATAGAGACAGACAGAACGCGCAGTGCACATTCATGTCTTATTGAAACCATTTGATAGCACTTCTAATTGCTGCAATACTTGACACTTCTAATTGCTGCAATACTTGAGTACGCTTGAATCATTAGAAACACCCTACTGTTAATGCTCCAATTACTCATTCCTTCTCATTTGTTCTTTACAAGATTTTGAAAAAAATAATAAAGAACAAAAGAATGATGGAATATCAAAATCTTCAAATATTTAGATAAGTTGACAAGTGAGTAAAAAGTTGGAAACGGTGTCATAATATCCCACCTCGTGTTCGATACCCGAATATTCTCCTTCGGTATTCTCTCGAATTGTCACGACATCAACGTTGTCGTATAACGTCTTGTGGCCTATAACAACTTCCATCCTATCGTCGTTTCAAAAAGAGATTACTTTCAATTCCTACACTAATAGGAGGTTGAAAAGTATTGTTTGCGTGCTTGCCACCCCCAAATCTATTTTTTTTTTGTTTCCCACCAGCAAGCGATCTGCAGGGTCGGACGTTGGCGTAGAGGTTGAATTCCTGTCGGACGGCCAGATTGAGAGATCGATGGCCCTTTCCGATGGGAGTGGCTAGGGGACCCTTCAGACCCACCTGCACATCACACACTCGTTATTCAGATACATACAACTTCATATCGCATAAACAAAATTAGGATAAACCCTGTTCTAACATTTTTGCATGTTGCGTCATATAATAATAGTACGTCAAACGCAGCCATATTTACAAACGTATTGCATTATGATTCACCCATCCACGTCCGATCGGACAATAGCGCCTATATATGGGATAAGCTGTCTGAACAATTTAGAAAAGACAAAGAGTAGTGACCTTGTTCTGGTGCATGAGTTCAATGCACTTGGAGGGAATGCGCATCTTGCCGTCCTTTCCCTTCACTGGAGTCACGTCCACCGGGTCCCATTCGATGGGCACCTGAGAGGGGGACAGCTTACTCAAGTAGCGATAATGACCATAGATCAAATAGTAACGTCGTTGAGTCTTAAAGTTCCTTGATTCTTTCATGGAAAAAAAGGATAAATGTGCCTTGATTCACACTAATAAGCTCAAAATCCAGCATATTTTTACATAAACTGATAGATTTCGCGCCCAAAGTGCCTTGATTCTCCAAATTTTCACGGCAAAAAGTGCCTTGGCTACGTCGGATCCGACATACTATTTGATCTATGGCGGTGACCAACACGATATTACTGTACGAACTATCCAAAACCAACTTTCAAATGAGAAGTGGCTAAACAGTAAGTGTTGGCAAAGGCAATACATCAAATGTTTGGAAAGCCCTCTCCCCCTTCCTCTATTTCTTTAAGCAACCTTAGCCGCCTCGAAGATCTTCACGACGGAGTCGGAGATTTCCGGACCGATTCCGTCTCCGGGAATCAGCGTCACTCGACGGACCTCAAATCGACCACCTTGCAAGCAATCGGCATTCATTGTCTTCACCCATGCACTAATCCCCATTTCCTAGCTCACTGTCACTTCTAGTCTGACTAAATATTCAGGATAAGTGGAGCACGCCGTAAACTGCTGAGGGAGTGCACACTCGTTAGGCTCCAAAGGACAACCACTCTCCGAGCATTTACATAGTTTTGAGAAAGCGTTTCAACAGCTTGAATCGGTCATTATTTCATTCTTACTACACATTTTGATGTTCTACAAGTGTTACTCAAGAATCCGTTCATCGAGCCACATTACACTGCAGCCATCAACTACAAATGCACATTTTTTTGCTAGTATTTATTGTCCAATCCACTTAGCTACTCAGATAAAGCGCCGTAGAAGCAACTATAATCTCTGCCAGCACCGCGAACTGCGTGCGAAAGAAGGATAAAAGGAGTGTAACTGATTAACGCGTGCCGATCAGGTTAGAGTGTGATCTCTGTTCGAGGGAACGAAATTGAACTTAACACTCACATCGGCCTGTCGGTTGGCAGAGAGGGCGATTCCGCGAGTGAAACGAGCTGCGGTCCGGGTAAGCATGCCCTTAAACAATGCAAGTTTAACTAACAATATTAAACCGTTTAATTATAATTAGAGTAACTATTAAGCAGTTTCCGCTGAAATCGAAACAGTTCGATAAGGTAAGCCTGCAGCGTCCATTACAAAGCGATTTGGAGATAATATAGACCAGGATAAGATAACGGAGATGAGTAATTCACGTGAAAAACGAAAGTGAAAATTCTCGTTGAAGCCGCGCGACGCGACCGCGTTGCTTACAGCAATCGAGGGTTACGGTAGTTTTGAGGGGTCAGATTTGTCGCCGATGACGCGCTAACCTTGTCAGATTTCACTCCGCTCCGCTATTGCTTTTTCTTCTTTGTTTTGCGGGTCGCACGGCCTCGCTTGCTCGACGATCGATTCACATAGGGCTTAGCCTATCCTTGTGCCATTTGGGTCTCATTTAACCCCTCGTTTTTTCTCTTACGTTTTCATTGAAAAATTTCAACTGATTTCAGCAAGATGAGTCGTCAGGAGATTCGCTTGTATGAGAACAATACAGAGCGGGAGCAACTGGATAACTTGGGAGAACTCTTCGCTGTTCTCAATGCTCTTGAACACCTCGAAAAGATGTTTTCCGGGTAGGTCCCATGACTAACGGTCGATTCCTCCTTTGTTTACGACCAATTTATCTCCTTCCAGTGACTACATCCCGTTCAAAGACTACAAAACGGAGTGCTTCAAGCTGCTTGATCAGTACAAGGTTCGCTGGGGCAACTAGTCGATTGCATTCTCTTACATCTTTCAATTCCTCGGTTTATGCATTAATTTCCTAAGATTCTTATGTGATACAATTTATGAAATACATATGTGTTATACAAATGACGGTGTAGGTGGCGATGCGCCTGGTTCGCGGTGCGGATGCGTCAAGCTTCGCGGATAAGTACCGTCTCAGCTGTCCCGCCGGTAAACACTCTTCCATTTCGACGATCCGCTTTCCCTAGCCAAACATCTTGTGCATTCCTGTATGTGCCGTATACTTTGTTTACCCTCTTTTTAGCTTGAATTTAAATAATATTTAATTTCCAGCACTTAACCGAATCGGAGAGGGACGACCGGTTGAGGCTAAAGACGACCGTGGAGCCCTCCTTCCCAACATTGCCTTTATTGTCGAACGGTAAATGCTTTTCTCCTCTTCGACAATATTTTCCTTTCTTTTCCAGCACTTAAAAGTTACCTTATTCTCACACGAGACGGTAATAAAAAATGAGTTTGTTACCGTCACCTTTCAACACTATCTTATGCGATATTGCTCGTAAGGCTACAGTATCCTCCTTGATCAGGTTCATCACGACGATCGATTGTCTTCGTCTCGAGACCCGTGAGGTGGACCAGCTCTTCCCCACCATCAAAGACCTGTACTCGGCCATCAACTCGATGGGATCACTGCCTCCTGACTTCTCGGCCAAGGGAAAGGTCAAGACATGGTCAGTCCACGATTAGATGATATATTTAGTTAATCTTGAATATGTTTAGTATCGAAGGGTCCTCTTAGTCGCTCATAGTGAGTCACCTTGGCCTTATCAGTCATCTTATGATGAAAGTCGTGATTAAAAAGATGCACGACTCTTTTCTGGAATATAATCATTGTAGATGTGGGGTGAAAAGTGTATGGTGGAAAACGGGTTGTCTATCTAGAAATAGAAAGAATGATGTATGCATTCATCATTTTTAATTTAAATCAAGCGAGAGATAGCAAGCGTCACTCTACGAATCTTGATTAAATTGCCTTCTAACTTTCTAAAGGCTTCAATAACGACTCTCTACTTCGACTAGTAGCTCTTTCTATTTCGAATACAAAGATAACATAATCACTTCTCATTGCCCTACTCTCAATTCCATTCACAGGTTCGACAAGCTCTCTGCTCTTTCGGCTACTGATGTAATCACGGAAGACGAACGAAGACAAGCAATCTTCGAGATGGAACAGGCATACTCCGAGTTTATGGACTTTCTCCAGAATCACAAGAATCACTGATCTGAGTATAATTATTGAGTATTCATTCATCGAACAGAACACGGTACTACATTTAGAGTATACAATATTGTGAAAAACAAGGAACGAATGGGTTGTGCTGTGAAGGATTTTGAGACTTTTAGGTTCTGTAACTTTTGCTTGATATGCTTATGAGTTGTCATTAAAAATAGGCTTACAAGAGTAATGAGTAATTTCCCTACCTATTTCATGCTTAATCTATTATTTCAATTCCACCTACCCCGTTGACAATTTCTGTACATACTGAGTTTGTTCTCAGATAAACTGATAATTCACGGCTAAGAAAATATTAGTGTTAAAGATTTGAAATGGCATTGGGAATATTACGGTAGGGGAAGGGTACCCTGAGTCGAACACTCCCCAATTCATTCCTTTATTTCAGAAATAAACGGGTTATTTTCTATGTGGTTCTCTAATATTGCTAAGACGTAATTCAATAACTATGACACGACCTTCCGCCAGTCCGAACTATGCCCAATTACGACTTCTCTGCATCTCTCCAATTCCCGTGCTTCCCCACTCTCTCATTTTTCAAACATGATCTGCCCTTTGGAGCAGAAAGTTGTGCTATGAAAGTTACCATGCGCTGAATCGATGTAAGAATCCTACAGTAAGATATTTAGATGTACTATATTAGAAGTGAGATATGAGAAGTAAGTGGACACAGTCAACAATCTGTTTATTGCACGTATCCCCTCCTTCTCTCAGAAAGTGAGAGTATCCGAATTTTGTGTGGTCGACATGCCTGTCGACATGATCTCTCTACCCGTTGACATGGGAAGGGACTCGTCCTCCGAGACGAGGTTACTGTAGGGATGAGGGATACGGTAGGGAGGGACGGGAGGGAGGGTGACATTGGGGGAGAGTACGGTAGTGGTGGGATGGGAACGGGCGGAGGAATGGGGTACGGTAGAGGGGGCGATGGAGAGAGCGGTTGAGACGACGGTAGAGAAAGGCAGGGACAGGAGGTGCACTCGGGCACGCACCGGGCTGAAGGGGAGGGTGCACACAGACCAGTACATATCTTTGTAAACAATATTTGATAAAGCTCTCGGCATCTGGAGTATCACAGTTTCTCCATTTTTCTTAAAAGAGAAACAACTACAAATTTACTAACGAGTTATGAGGTGTTGTTCTCCCTCAAGGACTATCTCTAAAGGAAGATAAACCCAGAATTGAATAAGTCCCCAGCTATCTATTCATCTTCCTCAATTCAATGTTTCTCTATGTGTGACATACATGTTAGACGGTGGAATGGGCGTAGTGTATGCCGTGATCGATCTGCAATGGCTTTTCCATTGCGAGATTGGCAAAGTAGTCTCCAAATACCGCGATGAATAGGACAAAACTGATAAATATCTTACGATTCTTTCGTCGACTCAGATGAGGAGCTGTAGGCGAGTTGACTGCTCTGAGCAAGACGGAAAATTCGCAAAATGCTGGAAATATGCTTACGAAGGAACTGGCCAGAGAGGAGTCACTGGAGATCGACGAAGATGCCTGAACGGATGGTTCTATTTATAACCCTCTGAAAGAGAAAAAGAAAATAGTTTTATTTCAGCAATATACAAAGTGGAGGGTTTCGACTTGCAGGATAACCGCGAAACCTTATTCATTCCCCGTCGAGTGGGTGGTCTGCCGAGTGGAGTAGTCGAGTTAGTCAGTCCCCCACTGTGTCTAGAAGCAATGTAAAATAGTGTTGAACATTTTGAACATTTTGCTTTGCTATATTTTATTTGGGCAAATATTGATAATCACGGTATAAATACATTGTCATGAAGGAGAGGGGAAGGGGATGCTAATAGACACTAAAGCTAACTTCTATCACCCACCTAGAGCTTCATACAACTCTGAAAAGATGGCATCCTAATGATTTTCGCTTTCCAAAGGTCTAGAACATTGTGTAATGGATTTATAGCAAATATGAGGTCTTTCAAAACCGATCCGGTATAAACCGATCCGTCAGTTTCTTCCGTTCCAAAATGAGTCTAATTCTCTCACTTTTGCACACCCTCTCGCCTTATGTTCGGAATGATTTTCTGACGGATCTCTTTAATCCACTATATTTGCTTTCTCTCTTCTATACCATTGTTTCTCACACTCTCTCGCTTTTCATTCCTTCCCTCGCTTCTCAACCAAGCCGGTCCCTGGAGGTTAAAAAGATTATGACCATATGAACAATTAGACGCGTGTTCACAGGTAATGTAGTTATAGAGCAAATATTTGCCCTCAAATATCCTCTCTTCTTCCAAATCGTTCTTCCAATCTCGATATTTGAGAGAAGAGCGCGGCTTATAACCTCATTTAAATATGTGAACGTCTAACACTAATGTAAAAGCAGAGATCAAAGATCAAATTGAAAGAGTAGAGATTCAAAGATTCGAGGTCAAAGTTCAAACCAAGTCCAACTCACTCGATGCCTTCACTGGGTGGGTCCAGTCTAGAGTCACTGTAATACTTAGATTATACACTTTGACACTGGAAAAATATTGGGAGAAGTTTGCATCAAGTCTAGGCACACATTAAATGCATCTTTGCGTCTTTTGTATACTATCAATTCACCTCTTAGGCATCTCCCGTGGATAGGCCGATTCTATAGTAGAGGTTTGAGTCATCTTCTGCAATGATCAAAGATCAAAGATAATCTAAAAAAATACACCCACCTCATTCATTCGATTATCCGAATCTTCAGGGAACTGCAATGCAGACGATGTTAACAAATTTAGCCATTGATTCGGCAATTAAACAATAAACATTATTTACAGTTCGTTGAAAATCGAAGAAATAATTATGTACTGTTTGAGTTTTTTGGAGAAGATTTGGTAAACCCACGAGATACGGGAAGATGTCATTTTCGTCATTATCCAAATCACGATCATCCCTCTCCGAGCTGTCACTGCAACCAAATTTCAGTTATTTAACTTTTTTTTCCTAGAATTCATTTGACAGGTATACTTAGATACTAATCTCCAGTGTAATATCTGTTTTCTGTGATGCTGGCAAGTGTAGTATACATCCAGTCTACCGTAATCTCCACCTCTTGGTACTGCCTCGTACTCTCGGTTCTCCCTTGCGCCGCTTATCCTTCTTCTGATTTCGTTCTGACGCTACATGCCAGCGACTCAAATATATTTCAAAGTAATCTCTATGTGTTTGTGAACTTAGTAAGGAAAAAATCTGGGAAGCTTTCATATTCATAAAGAAAAAAAATATGTATACCTTTTGTACATGTAGAAAACGAAAATAGCTACAAGTAAAAGGACGATGATTCCTCCAACAATTAAACTAATCATAGCGACGTTCGAGTGTCCCGATTCTTAAAGAGTACGGTAAGGCTCATCTCTAGCATGAACTGTCTGACCCTTCTGGGGAACGGCTGAAGTAATGGTGGATGGATACTCAGTCTGAGCCTGTCTGGGAACTCGTGTCTTGGGAAGATCCACTAAGGGAGAGGGACATCCACAACAACGGGGACGACCATCCACACTTCTGAAGGGAAAGATGAGGGGTTGGGGGAGGTGGAGGAATCGAGGGCAGCACAGGGTTCAATGCACGGGTTTCAAAAGAGCTGTGCATTGTTTGAGATCGGGACGGATTAGGGGAAGACCAATGACTTGACAGGCAGCGAGTTCTCCACAATGTCTGAGATATCGACGTCGTTGTCGTCCAGAGATGTGAACTGAAATTCATGGATAATGCGGTATTGGAAACATAAGGATCATAAGATGGAAGACCTGCAGATTTTCTGCACCGAAGAATCCGCCTTTCTCCAATTCGCCTAAAGAGATGAAGTTTCATTTAATTTTCGTCTTTCTCTCACCAATCTTGAAGGTGACCAACATTCCCTCAAGACAACGGGAGATACGGAAATGGATGAGATTTTCGTTGAGGAATTCAGACGAAACGGGAATAACGAGGGCTGAAATGCACAATTTCTTTCATACGTTCGTTTTTATTCCATAACACCGATTTCCAACTCACGTGGAATCTCCCGAAGCTCTTTGGGTATCTTGAACAGAACATTACGAGGTACTGTAAGATTGATGCCGTAGTCGATACAGTATACCTTCAAAGGAAGAATCAACCATTTTGTCTGGGCTTGCGTACATTTATGTGGTGAATGTCGTCGATATTCGTATCCACTGCTACTCGATAAGCTTCAGTCTTCGATTTGTAGATGGCTAGCTGTTGCCCTGTAATTAAGGTTAGAGTACAGCAACCCATAAAATATTTATTGATTAATATTGCATCCCCATTCCCTTTGTATCTCACCAGAATTGAGTGCATATTGTTGCTTGACCGGGATGGTCTTGAATATCTGTGCCAGTCTTTCCTTTCCTCCATCTACGAATCCAATGTACAGCACCTTTTGCGCATCTCAAACAACAACAAGATATCCGATGACTACAGTATCCCAACCGTCAAAGGTCTCGATGTATCCATCATAGAATCGTTTAAATTCGAAAGTCGTTGTCAGGTTCCCGACACGAAGGACTCCTCGATCGCCTGAGGGTTACGGTAGGGAGGGAAGAGGGAAGACGGTTACCGATAGAGGAAAGAGTGAGAAGACCATTCAGGACCATGGATGAAGGGGAATGAGGGGAGACGAGGAAGGGGGAAAGGGCGTAAGGAAATGACTCTGGGGACTAAATTGATCGATTTAAATAGTCTGGAATGGATCTAATTACCCAATATTGGGCCCAATCATGCACCTCGCCTTCTTCTCTCATTCATAATCCAAGCATGTCTGAAGGAAGGTTGGCTCCGGATATTTCTGCTCTTACTTCCGTCAAATCTACGATGGATTCGCCCTTTCTAACGGTAATAGTGTTTTCCTTTATCGCTAACTGCTTTTAACTCTTTGCAGTCCACTGATGGAACAACCACGAGACAAGCGGTAATCACGCGTATCCTTACATATCCGGCATTTTTTAAATTTCAATATATATATATATTTAAAAAAAGCTGAATTCGTTATAGTCTTCTGAAGGCGTAACTACGAGAGATGGAGTAGATTCTTCACAAACGGCCACTTCCACCCACGACAAAGGAATTAGTTGGTAATCTCCCGGTTACTGTAGGGGTTACGGTAGTCGTAATGAGAGTGGAGTAGGTACAGTATCCTAGCTAGAATAATCATTCAGGATCGTGTGTGGTCTGCTGATCGTTGGAGAGATGGCAGGTGGGGGTATAGTTGCATTGCCGCGATCCTTCGCTGATGCCGGTGAGTCTACCGTATACGCGTAGTTCATGGATAACGACCGAGTTTATCGTTCATATTTGAGTCATTTTTATAATGGAACCATTTCATTTATCTGTATGTTCAGGTCTGATCGGTGGTATAATTCTAATCATCGCAGCGGCACTCACTTCGGGTTACACTGGAATTCAATTGGGAGACAATTGGACTATGATGCAGGTTGGATACGCTTGAACTGAGTAAGCATATATGCGCATACGACTCCTGATAATATGAAAAAAGAATAAAAATGTGCGTGTACGTGAATCTGAGAACCTCATTATATATAGGTGAAATTTAGGAACGATGGCCAATCTACCGTAGTGTATGTCGGAAACCATACCCCGAGATGGCATATCGATCGGTAGGACCTGTTGGAAGGTGAGAGAAGAAATATCAAAGATCGAACCAGAAGCATCATAAATCAAAGATCAAAGACGAATATTAAGAAGTTGTCTTACCACAATCATCGCAGTGCAACAGTTCGGACTTGCTTGTGTTTTCTTGCTGCTATCTTCGCAGAACATCGCCAACTTCATACATGTATTCTTGTGGGTTTTGGAGATTCAAAGAAAAGTTCAAAGATCAAAGATCAAACTATATTATACAGGCATGTTTCAGTGGATACAAAATCAACTTTTGCTATATCGTGTGTGTAGTAACCGTCATCTTCTGGCCGTTTTTCATGTTGGGAACCGTCAAGGATTTCTGGCGAGTCGTAAAGATCGAAGATCACAAGAAGATCAAAGATGAAATATCGAAAAGATCAAAGATCACTTGCAGGCAGGCTGCGGTGATCGCCTTTATATCTACAGCTCTGGCGGTCATTTTCATAATAGTTGGCACGAGCCTCGACGCGCCAGCGTGTTACACTGCAGTCAGTTTGATTGTTTACAGCGCGGGTTGAATACAGCTCCTTTTCAGGTTAAGTACGAAGACTTCAGCTTTATCAAGTTCTTCCAAGCATACGGTAAAGAATATTGCTTGTACACCATGCTTTCTGTACCTATTCTTACGTTTCTGAAACAAAACGTGCATCTCATGACAATCTGCCTAAAGTCGATCAGCAAAGTTGAGGGCATTCGACGCATTCCCCTTACAGCCGTTATAATGTTTGCGTATGGAGGTCACGCATGCTTTCCTACCTTCCAACACGATATGAAGAAGCCGCAGGATTTCTGGAAGAGCGTCATTTTCGGATACATCAGTCAGTTTTATCTCTGATCTCTAGTGCCTCCTCCAGAAAGTGATCTTTGATCTTTGGAAAGGTTATGCAATTGCAGTCGTTGGCGTGCTCTACATGCCAGTTGCGATCTACGGTGCCACCATCTACGGATCGTCCCTCGTATCGAGTGTACTGTTCTATCTGGTCTACATTGCCAAAAAATATTGCTAGCTCTACTCATTGAAATTTACCAAGTTCTCCCAGTTGGTTGGACAATACACAAATTAAAAATTAATCAAAATTATCTAGCACTTGTGGAAATATTTCCTACATTGAAAATCTATTTCATGACTGAACCGTGATTGAGTATACTCGAGATATATCTGTTCTCCCAGATCATCGTGTCTCTCCAAACCCGCTGGACCCAGCAGGCGGTCAATGTTCTCGTCACGATCCACGTCCTCTTCGTCCTTCTCATAGTGACCTCTCCCCTCATTCTCGTCGTCGAAGAACTCTTCAAAACTCCCAATAGTCAGTTAGCAATGCTTACTATGCAGCTGAATAGATTGATCTTTGATCTTCGGAAGAGTGATCTCAATAGACATCTCTGAACTTGCAGAGCTGTCGATGCGTCGATTCGTCGTTCGTTCTGTTCTTCTACTGTGCATTCTCTTCGTTTCATTGAGTGTTCCCAGATTCGGTACTATCCTCGAAGTGGTAAGAAAATAGCTGAAAATGAGTGAATGCTCTTTCTGGTAGATCTCAAACAGCACACTTGTTGTGTGAAATCAGTACTTTATCGACATGTAATCATAGCAACATTCCCCATTCAGATCGGTTCGACCTCGATAACTCTCATGACGATGATTCTTCCCGGGGTCTTCTCACTCTATCTCACTGCAATCAAGAGGAAAAGGTTGGAAGTGTCTACATCGAGTTGTACCACTCAATCCTCTACGTATGCCTATATATTATTGGAGGAAAACGAACGTTGGGAAATCTTTGCAGCGCACTCCGCTAAATACAGTGAAACTCTCTTGGCAAAATGCCAGCTTAGGCTAATCTCCGGCTCCGGCTGAAGTTTTACGGTAGTTAGCGGAATGAATTGTGCAGCTCTAACGTTCGTTTTCCTTCAATAATATCTGATCATCGATTCAATCTGCAGGGAAACCGAGAAACCCGAAATGAGTCTCGACGGAGAAGAAGACAACGAAATCGCATCGATCGCAGAGTAAAATGATCTTTGATCTTTGATCTTTAGAAGACCATCAATCATTTCAGCGTCTTTCGCTATAACCCATCGTACGTGTTGGCCCTAAACGGCTTTATTATCTGTGGGTATTTTTCTTTCTTTTTTTCTACACTTTTTATTATTGTCGCAGTTAATAAAAGAGAATAACAAGTTGTAACATTCAAACTCATTTATCCCTTATTCATACGATTCGTTCAGTGTTCGGCCTTGTGGGTGGACTGATCGGTACCGTCTCTAACGTGAAAGAACTGTTCACATCTCAATTCGCTGTTCCCTGTTACGTGTCCATCTTTCTCAGCAACCCCACGCGCAATAGTGAGTGTCAGAATATTTGAATCTAATTTTTGGCGGGATTTGTTAATCTTCCTTTAGGTAGCGGGGGCCAAGCATACTGTTGTGGAGCTCATTTCAATATCACCTCGGGAGGGCAAGATCCCGCGGAATTCTGCGCTGTGCGAGGGTGATGAATGAAGGACGAACGTCACTTGTTTGTGCTATGAGGATAAAGCAACTACGATTGAGGGTCCAGCTGGATGTACACAACACACAAATTACCGTAGAACGTATCTAAGAAGTTCTGAAATCGTAAATTCAAAAAATACGCTATGTACGATTTGAAATCAGAGGTCACCGATTGCACAAGAATAACAAATCTCGTCAGAAACGAAATTCTAGGTATGACTCATCAGGAGCTCGTCTGAGCTTATTTCAGGATCTCATTTTCCATTCTACACACAAAGAAGGCGGAACTAGAACGTAGCCCTAGACAAAGACACCAAAACATCAAAGCGACGCGCCCCCGGGCATGCATTGTTTGTGTGTGTTTGTCTGAGTGTCCGTTACATCCCCAGGCATACATCTCTCTTAGTTCTTCTATGGGAAGTGGCGTGGGGAAGGGTCTATCTGGCAATAAAGTAAACGACTACTCGAAGGAATACCGACATAGACAACGTTCCGCTACGGAACGAACAACTTCACACGGTAAGATAGTTCTCTAGCTCGTTATCTGCTTTTGAGTCAACGTGTTTATTCGCAAATTGCGGACGAAGTATACAATTCCGAGACTGCGATGTGCAAGATGAATTTGCAGATTGGCAACGAATAGACCATTCGAGAAGACCGTCTTACGGTAAGAGTTACCCACATCAATTTTATTACTGAAATAGTCCGTCGAAGGCTGATTTGTAGACTATTATCATCGCGGTTCGTACGACCCGATTGATTCAATGAACAACGCACATCGAAGACGGTTGGTCGATCGTCAAAATTGGCTATTAATTAGTTATCTCTTCGAAGCCTTATCATTCACGTGGCGGATCAAAACCAGATGTGACAACATGTTATGCGAATATATATATATATATATATATATATATTAGAACGAGTAACCGGGAGACGAGATTGACTGGGATGTGTAGACACGGGCACTTGAGATCGAGCAGTTGCTTCTTGTCGTTGTTGTCGACGAGAGCGAACACTTGAACTAGCGGGACGGCGAGATTGAGCTGCGGTAGTTGAGGGCTTGCGACCTGGCTTGCAGTGCAAATCTGGAGTTACTTGAGGATTAGTTCCCCTGACCTGGCGACCAAATGGTCTACACAGGTCCTTATGGTAGATCCCAGTAACGCCCTTACTATCTTCTACAGCTAGAGTTCGAGCGTGCACTTTTGGAACCTTGAAGGGTCCTTGTCTAGTATTATGCAATTTAGACTGTGCAGGGGCTCGCTTGAGCAAAACATGGTCACCTTCCTTCAGTTCCTTCATAGCGGTCTTCTTGCCGTTTAACTGTAGACGTTGTTTTTCTTTCGACTGACGACTCTTTTTGATAATCTGCATATTAACATCTAGGGAAGGCGCGTCATCCTTTGATGTCGAATATGGAGTCGGAGGGCAGACGGGCGTCGCGGCCAAAGAGAGCTTGGTACGGGCTGAAACTAGTGCTCATGCACGGAAGGGTGTTGAGTGCAAGTACGATGGACTTAAGATGTCTTGGCCATGCGAGGGGTTCGTCTTTCATACAACACGAAAGAGCTTCTTCGATTGTTCTATTCGCTCTCTCCGCGGCTCCGTTCTTGTTGTGGTGATACGGAGAAGAGACGGTGTGTGCGATTCCCCATTGCCTTAATTCTCTTTCGAATGAATCGGAGAGAAAAGATCTGCCATTGTCAGTGCAAAGTGTTTCGGGAGGCCCGAAAAGAGAAAGGAAGTGATCACGAAAAGCTTCGGAGATACTCTCGGATCTTTGATCACAAAGAGCAATAGCTGTAATCCACTTGGAGAAGCTATCAACAAGGACAAGGATGTATTTTTCTCCCTTTAGTCCTTCTCCAAGGGGTCCAACTACGTCCGCGTGGACTCTCTGGAAGGGACGAGTAGTCTCTTCGAGAGATCCTAGTGGTTCCCGATCATTATCATGCGGATGGGATTTCCGCAGTGCGCATTTCATGCAATTACGCACGGCATCTATAGATATTGATCTCTGATCTGGTGCATAGCATCTTCGTCTTACGGCATCAGTCGTACGAAGTTGTCCTGCGTGACAGCCGTGGACTGGGTCGTTGTGGATCTCCAGAGTGAGTGCACGAGTTAGTGAGCATGCAGGGGGGTAAGTAAATCAGGTTCTTATGTCCTACTTTCTTAACTAGTATATCCTTCTGGATATAAAAACCTGGCAAGGCATTTTTCGATGCTCTGACACGCATTGAATTAGTGGCCTTGTCTTCTTTCTGCGCTCTAATTACTTCGTTAGGAGTAATGCGTGACTCAGTAACCGGAGACACAATCGAAAGTACTTGTTCTTCCGTTTCCCGTTTATGTTTAGGCGGATCTCTGGGCTCTTTAGATCCTCCGGGAATATATCTACGTAGACGGTCCGGAATTTTGCATAACGAGCCTTTGCGGTACGTTATGGTGGGATTGTAGCCCATAAGCGAGAGATGATACTTAGAGATTCGGCCTATGAGGTCTTTTCTACGCATTAGAGATACGAGAGGTGCATGGTCTACAATGAGGTGTAGATCAGGTGAGCCGAGTATAAACTTTCGAAAACTTTCGCAGCAGAAAACGCATGCAAGAGCTTCTAGGTAGTTCGATTGGAGGGTATTTTCTCTCAGTTGGAGTAAGCTTTCTAGAGCAATAAGCGATAGGGTGAAGCGCTCCTGATTCATCAGGTTGCAGTAGAACTCCTCCAATTGCGATAGTACTGGCGTCACTTTCAACTATGCATTTTGCACCAATCTTTGGAGCTACTAAGACAGGCGATGTACTCACTGCTTTCTTCAATGCTAAAAAGGCATTGTTTTCCAATTCATTAAAAGAAAATTCTCTATCTTTTCTTAGCAAATCTGTGAGTGGCGCAGCTATCTTTCTGTAGTCCTTTATAAATCTCTTAGTAAAATTGACCATTCCCAGAAAGCTTTGAACAGCTTTGATAGTAGTGGGAACCGGGAATTCTTTTATCGATTTAATGCGATCTTCGTCTATTTTCATTCCGCCTTCGCCTATGATTACGCCTAGGTATTTCATTTGCGACAATCCAAAGCGACATTTCTTGAGTTTGGCTTTCAATCCGAATTCGATAAGGACTTTTAGCAGTTCTGAGATGTAACTGAGATGTTGTTCAGCGGATTCGCTAGTGATCAGAATATCATCTAAGTACGCATACATTTTGGAGCTTGCACACGTAGTCTTACTGTTCACATAGTCCCTAGCATATGAAATCATGCGTGAAAATGTAGCAGGAGCTCCAGAGAGACCCTGGCACATCGTCTTGTACATGAAACATCCCTTATGGGTTCGAAAAGCGGTTTTCCATCGATCCTTTTTTGCTAGGACGATTTGCCAGAAACCTGACTCTAAGTCGAGTTTGGAAAGATATTTCGCAGAACAGGCTGAATCAACTACATCTTCAGGTGAAGGGAGGGAGTAATCAGCGGGGAGGGTTATTTCATTGATTGCCCGAACATCGTTTACTGTTGAAAATTCACCATCGTTTTTCTCTATAAGGAGCATGGGAGACGCAAGAGGGGAAGTGGATGGTTCAATGACGCCCTTCTTTAACAGGTCGTCAATGATTTTGTCATACTTCTCTCTGTGGTGGATTGGAATAGGATAGGAACGCGGTTTCGGCAAAAGTTTTGTTGTGTCGAAAGGAATTTCGTGTTCGATCTCTCCCTTGAATGTTCCTATATTTCCGTCATACAGATAAAAAGCGTCTTTGTTTTCCATGATTATCGCTTTTAGTCTTTCTAGTTCCTCTTATATGAATTTTGAATCTTCGAGGTTTAAATCTTTCAAAAGATCGTAATCATTTTTCTTCTCGAAGTCTGCGGTATAGTAGTTACGCGCTTCAGGAGGGACATATACAGTTAGTTTCGGAATACGAACTTCGCGAACTGAGGCGATTTGGTAACCAGTGGGAAAACGCATTGGCTTGTTTGAGTCATTTCGAATTGTCATTTCCGTTTCCAAATTTCCGTTAGGATTGTGGAAGATGAATGGCTGGAAGGACTTTCCGCTACGCGATTGAATTAGGTGCGGTCGGTCAGTCTTACTAACTGTTTTTACAGTTATTTCAACCTTTACTGTTTCGCTTTTCAGTACAGCTTTTTTTTCACAGCGCTTTCCAAAACGGTACACACTTTTAGGATTGGATAGCAAGGGAATCTCTGTATTTCCGATTCTTAAACTTTTCATAGTGAAATAAAGAGTAGAGAAGGTTTCCTGCTCTTCCAATTTTCTCATGAAATTTGTACCTATTAGGAAAGGAGCTGGGCATTCTTCATCTTTGGAAATTGAGATGTCTATTTCGCTGTATGATTAGCTACTGTTATAGGGCTTTGTGCAGATCTCATGAATGCTATTTTGTGTGCGCTTGCCGAGGTACCTACTATCTCGGTCGGTCTCCACTGAACTCCTAATGCTTTTGCATTGGTCTCACCCATATAGGTGATTGCAGAGCCTGTATCCCATAACGCGACAATTGCTCTATCTTTGATGGTTGCAGGAACGTAAGGAACGTTTGAATTTGGCGATACACTACATATTAAAGGGGCGACAATTTCGGGATTAGACTTGATTTGCTGTTGCGAATTATAGACAAGTCTTGTTTTAGGCTTGGTTTGGTCTAAAGATAAATCAGCGTCAATTGCCGAAATAGGAAGGGAACTTGTAACCTTGTGTGTGAAATAACACTTACACAACACTACGAGTATGATTACTACGACCACAATCGAGACAACTGGAAGGACGCCAAAGAGAAGCGCATTCAAAAATCCTGATTTTATTTTGTCACCTAGCGCTTTGGATTTCAACTTTATCTCATCGATTGCTTTGTTTATTTTCCCTTTGTCGTCAAAATCGGGTAGTGAGGATGGGCCATATTGTATAACGTTCATTAGTTGGCTAGAGCGTTGTCTGAGGGATTCAAGAGATGCTCCACAGTAGATGGCTAGCATTCATGGAAAGCTTGATCTTGTCGCATTTCTAAACAGAGGTGGAGCCGTCAGATCTATGTGATCGATAGAAGCTGAAGGACCGGGTAGGAGGCTGCTTCTCGTTCAGATACATCAGCGAAACCAGCTAGCGATTCCCATCCACTTTCTCTTTTCCATACCACAGGAATCACAGCTTCGCAAGGGATCGAGGGGCTATGCTCTACCACGTCATTAGTGCCGGGCAGAATAAAAAGTGTCGCATTAGAGGTTGTTTTGACGGGGATATATCTATAGCAAGTTCCATCTAGGGTCTTGTTGTAAAATATTTCACTGATTCTAATACGATTGCACTTCTGTATACTTAGCACGCCATCACCAATAAACTCAGCGCTTATATCATTTCGCTCCAACATCGTTCTTATCCCTACAGTGGGATCTATCCGGAGGATAGCCCAAAGAATTGAACTTTGTGCTCTGTTTAACTCGCAGATGGAAGAGTAAACACGGCGAAATTCTGCTTTAAAGGGACATGGAAGCGAGAAATTTTTTGAAACCGAATATCGTTATACTTGTAAAATATGTTTCTTAGACGATAATAAACATGATAGCCTTTGAAAAATATTTTTAAAAAATTTCCTTAGCGAGAAATATTTATTTGTTCCGAGAATACCGCGATGCCATTTGCCTCGATACTATGCGCTAAACGCAGTAAGACT
>LS891330.1:50085-60823 GCA_900490955.1 Micoletzkya japonica | reverse complement strand
AGATTTGGATTCCTCGTAATCGATTTCTATGCGAGGTATCAACAGATTTTGAAAAAAACCGCAATTTATATAGATTACGGTAAACAGTTTTGCGTGATACTCCGGACTACGGTACTGGTCGATTTCGCTTGCGCGTCTCAAACTTCTAGTACTCGACGCCAATGAGGTACTTGCAATAATCTAAAAGGTAAAAAAGAGACACATCACAAATATAAAATAAAAAGCGACCAGAAATCAATCGGCTAAGCGACGCTCACCACACAAGCGAAATCGATCAGTACCGTAGTCTGGAGTATCACGCAAAACTGTTTACCGTAATCTATATAAATTGCGGTTTTTTCAAAATCTGTTGATACCTCGCATAGAAATCGATTACGGGGAATCCAAATCTATAATGATTGAGGCTTAAATATTCCTTTTTGAGCCAGGAGGCTATTGCCTCACTTTTTCCGGGACTGGACGTTCCAGTCCCGGATTTGTCAACCAGTCTTCGCGGTGTACGATATGCAGTGATGTCAAAATGCATATGGTGGATATTGCCTGGAGGGGCCCTTTAATCTATCTGGAGAGCTTATTAGCAGAAGAATATACTTGGATTACCCAACCGACTACAGTGTAGAACACACTTCTGGACTAATTGTAAGATATTCCTTCTAACATAAGTAGCTTTTCGAGAGGATAATAATTTGTCACACCACAGATAAAATCGCACATAGTACTGAGATGGAGAGTTCCAAAATTCAAAAAAGTAAAATGAGGCATAGGAACACGGAAGGGCTGAACCTTTGTTCCGCTAGTCCTTTACATTGTTTGCTCACTCGAGTATATTGCGTGCAGGCTAAAGAGGAGGAAGACGTCAATGAGTCCGATTGACAGAAATCTAACCAGCCTATTCTCCATGCCGCTTTTTTTTAGTGCGAGCGAGCTCTAGATTTCCACTAGCTTTACAAAGACTGATGGAAGAAATAAGCCGCTTCACTTTTAAGCAAGCTAAGTTGATCGAACTACATGGATAGGTAGTTCGATTTACAGAAGATAATGTTCTGGTATGGTCGAGACGTGTCTTAGAGGGGTTCAAGAGAGCTGAATTTTTATTTTTTTTCTATTTATAGACCTCAACAACGTCAATGCACAACGAGCTGCAACCGTCCTTTCACAAATATTAAGATGACGAAATTCTAGAAATGCATATTTAGAAGGCAACGAGGGAGCAGAGAAGATGGGCAGTGAATCCATTTGGACTATGCGAGAGAAGGGGGAGGAGGAAGGGGGGAGGAGGGGAGGAGGGAGAGAAGGGGAGAAATAGGGCTAATCGAGGGTCTGGAATAAGTCGAGAGAGTATAGAAGGGAGATAGTCTATCGATTGACTGAGAAGGGGATCGGATAGCCTGTAGATGAGGACTAATTAGTAGAGGGGACAGGGTGGAGCTGGGATGGGGTGGCGTAATTAGGGAAGGGACGGGACAGACGTGTCTTGCCATGCAATCTGTGAAGGTATCGTCTTTATCTACGAAACTAGGAAGACTTGAATCCTCGTACGCGCTACTCCACAGTACCTATTTACGCAGTCCCCATGATAACCGCGATCCTATAGGAGGCACGGCACAGCTGGGAAATTACCGGGTTAGGGAATTTTGATCCATTCGAAAAAAGGTGAGGCGGATTTTAAAGGACCCCTCCAGGCAATATTTACCATATGCATTGGATAGCTCTCAATGTCCTGAGTCTCGTACTCTCTCCTTTTTAGCTGAAACTTCGCCGTCGCTGAGAAAAAGCTGTGCAAAGATTTCTCTCACTGTCTGCGTCTCTTCATTCTTCTCTTGTCTCTCACAATCAATCAACCGCTCTTAATAGGTTATCTCTTGAAATGAATGATATGGTTGAAGGTACCCTTTAAGGTATTTTCACGGTGGTTGGAAATAGTTCAACAAGCCAAATAATTTTCGTGGTTACATTGCCGGGCATTTCGTCCTTGAATTCTTATAAAAACGTCGTGGACTTGCTTTTTTCGGAATATTATCAGCCGAAGCGAACTGATACTTAAGACAAGATTCGTCGACAATCGTTCTAATTGATAAGACTTTTCGTTAAGAATTTTTTTTACAATTTTCGTCCTATTCGCTCTCCCAGCCTTCTTCCAGACGTTCTCTTCCCCTCGACTCATCTCCCTTCGCAGTGATACAGTGATACTCTAACCGGTTCACCCTCGCACCTTATTTCACTCTCTTTTCCCTTCCTCTCCTCATCTTACTCCTTTCCCTTCCCCCTTCGCACCCTCTTCACTTCCTTCATAGACTCACGCATATCGCATCGATTTTCTCACTTTCCATGCTTGAGATCATATGTTCCACTTTCAATATTTTTGGTGCTTCATTTTTGTTTTATATTGTCATAGATCAGTGGTAACGCCGTTAGATTTTTAAATGCCACTATTGTTTGATGGATGACGGGATAAAAGGGCCTTGATTAGGCCCCCAATTTATACGCTCGAAATCCAACGTAATCTAAATAAAGTGCAACTAGGAAATTTACCAGCAACAATACGCAATTTTTCAATTTGTTTAATTATTTTTGTTCGTCTGATAAATTTCACTTATGTGTAAAGTTCTAGTTTTTAAGATGGAGGAGAAGTTCGAGAAGATTCGGGTGGTTGGCCGAGGGGCATACGGAGTGTGTTGGCTGTGCAAGAGGAGGGGGGATCCGACGGGGGAGAAGGTGACGCAAATCTATTTAGCTAACTTATGAATTGAGAATTCTTGCTAAATCTTGCTAAAAAAATCCTTTTTTTTCTTGGAATATTCTGTATTATGAACTGGATAGAGAAACAATGTTTTATGGATAGCATGATAGATGCATAAAAATGTATGTTATTTTCGGCGGAATTGAGGTTATCATCAAGACGATTTCGATGCACGGACTCACGTCAAAAGAAGAAAACGACATCAAAGGTTAGGAGGATAAGCTGGCTAGACTCATACATGAGGTGGTAAGCTTCAAGTGAATCTCGTGATAGAAATATCCTGAAACAGCGGGCAACAAATAATATTAGGGTCACGGATAAATATGTATTGTGTGATTTAAGGAGAGGCGAATTTGCTTCGTAAAATGCGTCATCCGATGATCATCGGATACTACGATTACTTCTCATGCGACACGAGTCTTGCCATTGTAATGCAGTACGCGGAGGGAGGTGAGGGAAGGGTGATAATGGGTACTTCTTGTAGCGGGGAGGGTCATGCTACACACTATTTCCCCCTTCAGCACTCATTTTCATACTTTCAAAGTTTTAAGGAATATGAAAGCTAGTAAAATAATTATACTTGAGGTACCCTCGATACGGTTCTTCGAGAACAGAAGGGAGTTCATTTGAAGGAACCGAAGGTCCTGGATTACTTTGCACAGGTTCGTCTTTTTCCTCTTATGCTATCACTTATTATATTGTAATAGTTCATAAATGTAAAATGCATTCAGATACTTCTTGGCCTCGAGTACATGCACTCTCTTTCCATCGTTCATCGTGATCTCAAAACACAAAATATTCTACTCAATCGCAAGCGAACCCTCATCAAGCTTTCGGATTTCGGCATATCAAAGGTAGTAGTTTAATCTTTAATCTTTTATGTGATTATCAAAGCTCAACTCTTAGGAACTTACAACGAAAGGCGTAGCCTCAACACTCATCGGCACTCCGAACTACCTTTCCCCGGAGATCTGTGAAGGTGCGGTTGTGTTTCACAAATACTATAAAGAGCTAACCGTTTTATGAACACTGATTGTTTTTAAACTTTTCAAAAAAACTTTCTGAGTATTTAAAGTCTTTATAAAAGATAAAAGTAAAAATAAAAGAAAATCATGTTGAATAATTGAAATACTGTTTTATAAGGAAATCTATCTGCAGGTCGTGCATACAACCAAAAATCAGACATTTGGGCATTGGGATGCGTGCTGTATGAAATGTTCATGGTTCGAATTCTAAGCTTTTCTGGATTTATTCAATTTTGAGCTGTAGGAAAGGACTCATTTCTGAAATATAGTTTCTCAATGGTTAAAACAAACCACTTCTACACTCTGATCATACTACTGATTGAAAAAGAAGTAACTGCATTGCTCAATGTTTTAACACCAGTGTAAATTTTAAGCGAAAGACATGCCGAAAATTAACCCTGATTTCGGTAGGAACTCTCGCACGGAAAGCATTTCTCCCGAACATTTTGGCTCGTTCGCTTAACATTTATAGCATTGTGATTGCAAGCTCATTCAGTCCCTTTTTAGCTCCAACGTGCCTTCGACGGCGAGTCTCTGCCAGCTATCGTTATGAAGATCACACAGGTACCTTTCTTGAAATATTTTGATTTCGTTTCCATTCTCTTCCCGTATTCTATATATATAAAGTCTTTTGTGCAGGTTCGCTACAAGGAACTGGACAACCATGTCTCTGCCCAGTCTCGACAAATGGTCAAACTGCTCCTCACTCAAGATGAGAATAACCGACCGGCCGTGAAGGGTTAGACGTCATACGTGGACTCCAGATTATCGGAGTAGAGATTTATCACCGATAGTCATCTCCTCATTGCGTGCTCTTACCGTAATCCCGCAATCGTTGCAGAACTCCTGACCTGTCCCCTCGTCCTACCGTATACACTGACGATTGTACTGGATATTGGACGGATCATGAATGCCCCCTATGAGGTGCTAGATACTTTGATTAAAGGAGCCGGCCCACGAATACGGTAGCATTTGAATTCCCGCGCTAAAAAAATGAGCGGAAAAGCCTAAATTGCAAAGCTCCGGCAGTTAAAGGGCCCCTCTGAGCACATTGCTATCCTTCACGAGCATATTTTTAACAGTCCATCATTTTTGTCCTTATCAGAAAGGATATGTCTCCATTCTTTCAATAAGCGATGCCTACGAATCAGACCGCTCGCGCACTACAGTATTCGCAAAAAAAACATTCGTATTTGCGCGGTCCCTGAAGAGCAATGTAACTTTGCATACAACTTCTCGCCTCATTTAAACAGCGGGGAATGGCGGGAAAAAGATGCAAATATAGGATTATAGGTTTTCGACATTGCTCTTTCAGATGAAAGAAAGAAACCAAGGGGTCAAAAAGTGCTCAGAGGGGCCCTTTAAAGGGCCCCTTTCATCCCCTCATTCATTTCTATGTACAATAAGTTAACGCGCGGTTGATTGACTGTGAGAGACAAGAGAGGAATGAAGAGACGCAGACAACGAGAGAAAACTTTGCACAGCTTTTTCTAAGCAACGGCGAAGTTTCATGTTTTCTACATTTTGGTCGAGACTCAGGACACTAATTGTAAGAGCTATCCAATGATGTTGAAAAAGCATATGGTCAAAAAGTGGTCGGAGGGGGCCTTTAATTCCTACTACTTCTTCCTACTTCGTCTGTACTCTCATCATGCCGCTTCGTTCTCCAGTCCAAAATAGGAGTGAGACAACTGGCGGAACATTTTCCTCAAAACCATAGCTAGCTCATGGCTCTCGAGAATCGTCAGACTTTGATTGACCTACTTCAGCGCAAGAACAAGACTCCGTCGACGGTTCGTCATCGATCGGCTTCTGACTCGAAGACAACGATGGCCTCGTCGTCCTCAACGTCGTCCTTCGCCTACCGCACACAGACGAATACTGTAGTTGACAGGTTGGTCGAAGATTTCAATGCGTACGAATCACCAAGCTAGATGCAATTAAATGAAGTATATAATTATAATTGGCATTTGAGATAAAAAATAAAGAGTTGGATTTAGCTTGGCCGCAAGAAATTCGTCATCTTACACGTCGTCCACGGGGCTCTCATCATTCCACAGAACGTGAACGTAGATATGATTGAGGAAAGTGTTCCGCCAGTTGTCATCATTCCTATTCTCGATCAGAAAGCGAAGCCGTATGAAGAGAGTGCAGACAAAGTAGAAATGAGCTTACTGGAGGAACGTTTTCGTCAATAATATTTACCATCCTCGCGTGTATATACTTCAGATTTGGTTCAAATACCTACATCACCATAGTGTATTTTTATTGTAGATCTAGTTGTTCATCTTCCAGTCTGTTCCGGGTTCTCATATCTTCGACTGCTATGTTGTGCAGTCGCCAATCGATCTGTTGCCCACACGATTTCAAATAAAGTTTTCTGTTCAATGATTTTTACAATCCCTTATGAAGTATGCGTGAAAAGCAATTCACTTTTCATTTTTCATTTCTTAATTTTTACTGTGGTTAAACCATAAACAATAACCAAATACTGTCAAGAATGCAAAGTGATAACTACTCGATGCCAAGATTCAACTAATGAGTAACACAAACGAAACCAAGCCTTCATCTAATGCATGCTATTCATTGTATTTACAAACTTTATAAAGGAAAGTTTCTGTTCTAAGGCAATGAGGCGCATAAAGTGTTAGAATAGAAGAGTAGATAAGTTGCACGAATATTATTAGTGAATAGGATTCTCAGTTCTTAGTTCTTCTTGAACTTCTCCTTGGATACTTCGAAGGCTTCCAGAAGGAAGATTCCTAGAGCTCCGGCGGCCTGCGTAATTGTGCTTCTTTTAGGAAATGTGAAAACTAGACAAAAAACTATTTACGAATTCGTATTTCAGAACAGTAAAATGGAATAGATAAACAAACCTTGGCAATGGAAGAGGCGAAGTAGAGAGTGGAGTTGAAGATGGAGATACCCTCGGGGTAGAAGAACCACCATGTAGTGATGGCGAGGGCAGGGGACAGCAGAACAGCTGAAATTATTCATTCCACTTCTTATTTTATTTCGTCATCATCCTAGAGTCGTATAAATCTTCATCTCCAAGATTTACGCCTTTTACACAAATAAACAGGGAACCTGGCGAGAGAATATGAATTTATCGTTATTTAGCTTCTTGAAAAAGTAGAAGAAAGGGCCAGGTGAAGAATGAAACTGGATAACGAATTTGAGATACCGAGAGCATACTGCAGTCGAACCGAGGGATTGGTTACGGTAAGCATCTGCTTGAGATCATAGCGACCATCGATCGAATCCTTCCTGCAAAAAGGAAAACAAGTACATCACATCTCATAATAAGACTGAGCCGTGCTTCTAGTAGACCATTTCTGCAATCAGTTTTCACGAACTTAGAAAGAATGATTTTATTTTGTTTGGTTTTGTGCTCATATATCATAAACAGGTCGAAGTTCTGCGAACTAATTTCATGGGTTAAATCACAGAAAATTTTAAATGTTCTATCTATCTGGATGCATGCGTGTGGTCTCACCATCTGATGAACACGTTGGCTCCGTGAATGGCGAACATGACAAGAAGCGGAAGGAAGAGCGACGTTCCGATGCGGTCCCACTCAGAATAGATGACAAACGTCTGCAAAGGCAATATTTGCAGACGTTTGTCATCTATTCTTTTTTTGTATTCCTTTGCTTTTCACTAAATGTTGTTTCATGTGTAGGCATGATGATAAAATATATATATATATATTTGGAAGTTGCTTCTTCATCAAAAATATTCAAAAAATAGTGTCAAACTAAACGTTAGATATTCTCATGTTATTCCCCTGTTACAACATGGGAATTTACCGACAAACATAACCGAGCTTCAGACTATTGTGCGAAGGGCTCTAAGTAAGCAATAGGCTTAGAAAAGAGCGAGCTTTTTGCATTAACCCCTTTCCTTCCCTTCCTATCCCCACACTCCCACTCCCGTACCTTGATGCGGATAAATGTATGTATGTATGTATGTATGTATATTTTTTCTACCTTAGTGCTTACAAGGATGGCAAAGAAGAGTTTTGAAGCGCCTCAAAAGAGTTCGATAGCGTGGTTGTGTACCTGGAAGGCAAGCGAAGCCATCTGTGCGATGCGGCCGTAGTTGACGATGAGGGGAAAGTCGTACTTGAAGTTGCTCATTGTCGTCTTCACCTTCTCCTCCAGTTCGTGCTGGAATTACAGAGAATTTTATTATATATAGTAAAATTCTAAAAAAAGATCCTGAAATACTTGAGACCTAGAAGCTACACTATCAGTGAGAGACAAGTGCAAAAAACCTACTAACTGCGATTAATAAAGGAGCAAAATGCGGGAATATGGTGAACGCAAGTGCAAACCCACCACTGATCCAACCTTGACGGTTGAAGTGCGCCCCCTCTGGGATTCATAGATAGTAGCGAAAGAAGACTTTGTTGCAGAAAGAAAAGAACGACTTCACAAAATTGGGGAAGAGCATTGAGATGGAGGAAAAGACGGATTAGTACGGAAAACGAAAAGAGGAGTAGAAGTGAAATATTTGTGACTAATCGATGATTCAGGGAATATTGCATAACAAACAAAAGATGATGCGTACTCCGTACGGCATTCACTTAGTGCATGCAACTTTCGAGTATTCTTGAAAGTGTTCATAGATAAGACAAGTAGAGATATCGATGGAAGGTATCGATAGGGAGGGAGTGGGATCTCAGTCCTCCTCTCCTCAACCCTTCTCCCCCCTCATTCTCTCCTCTCTGCTTTCACAACAGCTGTTGGAGAGTGCAGTGACTGCAGGAACGAAGAAGCGAATAGGAAGGGAGGGAATGGAGGAATGAGTTATGAGAGGTGTTGGGGATGGGGTGAAATCATACTCGTTGTCCATGGAATACCCACAAAGGATTTATGAAAATGCTTTTGTGACACAAGCAGATAGTCAGAAAATAATGGAAATATGGGCAAGAACTGCTTACAGTATCTAGGGAACGTAGGCAGTACAACGGAATCATCAGAATAAATCACGGAAAGGAGAAGAATGCGATTCGGTTCACTGCCAAACGTCTAATTCGCAGTGGCGTCTTGGGTTGCATTTCGATACTTCGCGGCGAGGGATCAGTGACCCCAGTGTGTTTCGCTCACAGCATTCCGACCGAAAGGGGAGCTGTCTATTAGCGAATTGGCAACTCGTTTTGAATTTACTCCACAACGGCTGCATGAATCTTCATCAAATTTTGGCAGCTCTTTAGACTGATGAGGAGGAGCTTACGTTTTTAAATTTGCTAATTTTGACTCATTTTTGTGGACGCAGTGATGATAGATCACAGCCGAAACGGCCATTCGCTATTCGAACGCTAGGAATGCTGTCATCTATGACTCAACTGCATTGACGATTCACGCTTACTTTAGCAAAGATGAAAAGATGGGTTAGAGAGAATATTTCCGGAAAAAAGTATGGGAAAATGTATACAGACGCGAAAACATGGTACGAGGTTCAAGTTGTTTTTGTAATGAAAGAGGAGGCGGATAGGTGCAGAAGAAAGAGTGAGAGAATGCAGAGAGGGTGAGGGAGGGGCGGGCAGAGGGAAAGAGGGAAGGATCACAAACTACCCTCGCCCCTTTGACTTCCCTTACACTTCACCAGATCTCTTGCTTACTCTTTATCTCTACTGCGCGACACAACAAAATTGCCATGTCCCTCCGATTTCGCAAGTGGTGGGGAGAGGAGAGGGAGGGGAAGGGGAGGGGGGATAGAGCAAAACACGTGCCGCCCTCCATGTCCTTCTTCGCCCTCTCCATCTCTCCATCTCTAATCCTCTCGTTTCTTCTTGTCTCTATCCCCTTCCCTTCCCTTCTAACTCTCCTTCTCTAACCGAGTCTTCCCTTCTGTTCTCTCCCCTTCGCTTGGTCATTCACGCGAAGAATGAAGAAAACAAGACGCGAGGCATAGGTCGCCCAAACACTCGCTATTTTATGTAGCAAATATTCGGGAGAAGTTGGAATTATTCATTCTTTTATGTTTTGGCTTTGCGCAACAGTAAAAAGTTGCGAAAAATAGTTGATGGCAGAACCCAAGGATAACCGAAATATGGTGAGACAATAAGACAAACGCACAGCATTCCGCCCTGTGAAGAATGTATCTAATAGCAAATTGACGACTGTTTTTGAATTTACTCAGCAATGGCCGAGCAATGGATCCTATGGGCGGAAACAGCTATTCGCTAATCGAACGCTAGGAATGCTGTGAACGGTTCCTCACCTTATCCTCATCTAACTTCTTCCTCGGCGCTGCCTCTTCATGCGTGTGAGCTACGGTAGGCGAATTGTTCATCATCTTGAACGATTGAGGATACGGTAGGGATAGGGTAGGTTACGGACGCTGAAATAGAGCGGAAATAGCTCTCAAGTACGCGCAAGTATATTTATATAAATATATACGGAAAAAGAGGTAAAAGGCGTATTAAAATCGGAAGCGAGGGCACCGCTAAATACCCGGTGTGAAACATAACTCAGCCGGGGCAGACGACTGACTGCCTGCTAGACATGTTTGTGCTGCAGAATGGCCTTGTCTGGTAAACACCCCTCTCGCTGTCTGCACTCTCTCACTATCCCCTTATCTCTCATCCGCCCCTACTCTCTCTAAAAGATGAAGCAAACAACAACACACGAGCCAAACATTTACGGCGTAGGAGAAGAGTGGAGGAAAGGGGACTTTGTCCTTGATTATATCACTTGTCACGATTACTCGATATTTCGACATCCCGATCATAAGTGAAACTTGCAGCACACTTGAAGCTTTCTATGGTACCGTCAAGCTAGTAAATTGTGGGCCGTGTTTGAAACACTTGAAACAAGGCCATATCTCGGCTGGGAAAGGTCGTGCAGAGTTCTGGTTGGAATTTTTGGAATTCTCAGGACGAGATCTACTTGTGTATCAAGTTTGGTGATGATTAGACAACTTTAAACCGGTTAAAACGGCTTTTATCTTAGAAATCCCGATAAAT
>LS891330.1:12296-44627 GCA_900490955.1 Micoletzkya japonica | reverse complement strand
AAGTTTGAAACTTTCCCCACTTTTGACATAACTCGGTTCAAATTGGTCGTAGAGATTTCTAGTTGGTTCCATTCGATTCCTCATGGCAAGATCTATCTATGTGACAAATTTGATAAAGATCGGATAACTTTGAAGGTCAAAAACGAGCCCATTTCTACCTCTGTCTCCCAAATGTTGCATAGGTCTGTGTACCCTTTCCCCTCTCTTGTTTCGCTCCATAGAATCCTTCAACGTGATCCGTTTTAGGTCAAACTTGATACAGAGATAGATCTCATTGTGAGGATTCGAATGCGGCCAACTAGAACTCTGTAGGATCATTTTGAGCCGACTTATGCCAAAAGTGGAGGAAAGTGGGGAAAGTTTGAAATTTGGGCGCAAATTTACTAGCTTAACGGTACTTCCGTTGCACCGCTGGTGCTCCGGTACGCCAGCTGTGTTCCGGTAAGAGACCGGAGATATGATAATAATTGAGCTTCAGGTTAAGCTCTTTCAGACTGCTTGTTGTTTTACACCCTGTTATTTTCGCGTCATTTCAATGTGCTATTATAAGTGTGGATAAATGAATGAATGAGTGAATGAATGAATGAACGATATCAAACGTTACAATAATATACTCAAAATTTACTGAGAAATTGTTTTGAAAAATGACTCACCAATGTTAAGTAAAGTTGGTAGAAGAACATAGGTGCAGGTGCGTAGATGGTTTCACATGCCCAATGGGACCTTCAACAGATTAATTTTGATTAAAGAAGGACTTCGCCGAACTGTAGGATAATCAAGATAAGCTAATTTGCATAGCGAGAGAGTGAAGGGGGTAGAAGAGAAACTAATTGGTTCGATCAGGATCGCGCAGGTTCAAACTCGGCGGAGTATTCCTTTAAGGTGTTTTCCAGAAATACTTCACATATTTATGTTACTCTTGTATCCGTAGTAGAACGTACTTATAGTCGGTGGCATCAAATATGAAGAGAGAGACGAAGTTGGTGAGAAGTGAGAAAGCCCACACGAAAAAAATCATGGCCATGGCGCGTTGCTGAATTCATGTAGGTAGTTTACCATCTTTCATCAATCGTTTATCTCAGATCGTGGACAGCAAACGCCTTTGCTGGTCCTTTACATTTTTATGTTCCATTGCCTCAAACCATTTTAGGTCTTTTTGACTACCGCAGCTAAATGGCGTTCCAAGTAATATGTAACTGCCGAACGCCGCTGTTTCTCATTGCCGCTTTCGAACGGACGTCATTTCATTCTTGATTAAACTCCCACTCTTCTGGTGGGAAACACGAAGAACATTTTGTATAACTCTTTTCACCTATCTAGATGCATGATATCCGAAACTGAACACTGTGCTTTGTTCGCATTTCATAGAACGCTGATTTTTTGACTATTTCTTCAAACAAAGCAACGTATACGCAACAGTAGCACAAAATATATTCTTTCGCTACCAAATCACCTAATCCTATGTGGTATTTTAAGACCTCGATTGCAATGGCTGACCTCTCCTCGTATAGTAAATGCCCGCTTTTACTTCCCTGTTGCTTACTACAAGGAAGGCCTAATCCCTAATTGAGACTAAGCAATTCAATTCACTCTATTATCGATGAGTATGCGTGTCGTATGCATAAGGGCGTGTGTGTAAGCAACCCTCGATAATATTGCGAAATATCGTACGCATCATTTTGATCTACTTTTGTACTTATTCTGCAAATACACCATAGACGACGCTATAAGCATAACGTCAAAGAGTATAGACGGAGAGTATTCCTAGAATCCCTTACTGCTCCTCTGCTTACTTCCCTATGCGTGCGTTCTAAAGCCGATTCATGCACGAAATTGACTGGTCAAGTGGCAATTGGACCAACGTGGTACACGCTACGCCTGAGGCAAAGATCCCAATCTACTAAACTACAAAGATCAAAGATCAAACTACAAACTACAAACCTTGGTGTGCCACCCGCGCGAGTGGAGAGGCCTGCAGATGGCGTAGTACCGCTCGACAGCAATCACGGCTAGAGTGTAGGCTGACGCGCAGACTCCGACCGCTCAAAGATCAAAGATCAAACTACGATTACAGGTGAAACTACAAAGTTCAAAGACCAAAGATCAAAGTACATACGTTGCAAGAAGGCCGACAATTTGCAGAGGGTCGGACCGAGCATCCAACACGAGTAGAGTTCACTGATGAGTGTGGAGGGGATACAGGCTAGCGACCTGAGTGGGTATCTAGCTATTATATCTTCGCCATATGACAGCTATTTTTATATACGATTCCTATACAACATCTAGGTAGTTCAATACAACTTGCGCAGGCAGTTAAAACATTGCCGAGAAGCAATTCCCGCTGTTCACTTCCGCATCTGGTGCATGAATTATGCTGTTGTTGTCACAGCGGAAAAGGAAAAGAACTAGGCGCGTCTTAATCTTGTGGGCAATGCACAGCTTGCCTTAGCTATGGATTACCATTGTAGGGCATTGTATGAGCATACAGGTTTTCAGGGAATAAAAGAGTCTTCACCTCAGCAGATCTGCTACAGCCAGATTGAGTAGATACAAGTTGGTGACGGATCGATTGGCCAGATGCCGTTTGCCCATTATTGTGATAATGACGAAGACGTTACCGAGAGTCGAGATGAGGAAGAGACCGAAGAAGACCTCAATTTAGTCATTTCCACGAGCGATGCCTCATCGGAAGGAAACTACGAGTTCACAACTATCTATTCTATTGTTTTTTTAGTTGAGTGAAAAAATTAAGGCATAGAAATGTGTTGGTCGCAAACTTACTATAGATAATATTACGGAATACGTGGAGATGTTGAGTGTGCATTCTAGTGAGGGCATGCCTGCAAGGATTGCACGTATTTTCATTATCGTGGCGAGAATAAGCTCAGGAAGAGAAAACGCCTTCTAGATATATAAATAATGCATAGATAATGTCCCGGAAGGGTTCGAAGTTCTGCGGTCAAAAAGGAACACAAAGAAGCTGTAGTGGCATCGGTTGTTTTTAGGGAGGAAGACTCGGATGGAAAGAGAGAACGAGACTCTTAGAGACCATTTGCAAGATTGCTTGGCTGGAGAAGAAACGAATGAGATAAGAAAGTCGCAGGGCTGTCAGTCGAGAACCGCAGACAGTTGGTGCAGTAAAACAGGATATGATATCGCGTATTGGAGATGTATAATATAATACTAGAGTTAAACTTTAAAAAGTATAAATGAAAACTATGAAGGCTAGTTACGGTACAATGAACCCACGTGGGATTGCTAATGCGACGCGTGAATCATCAACTTGACAAGCTACTGAATAGAAACCATTCTTATAGAGGGAAGCGTTGGAGATACAAAAGGAGAGGATGGACTGAGGAGGGGACATAACAGATGTAGTATGGGAAGGGAGGAAGAAGGGGGCCGGATACGTGGATGGGCTAGGGGTTTGCAAGGAACCAAAACGTTAAAACCCGCCTTGAAATTCGGGAGAGATAACAGTTGCTGATAGCGCATAGGTATTACAATAAGCACTGAAGCATTCTAAGGATTAGATTGTTTTAGCGGAGTTTTGTTGCCACTAAGGAAAGAAGATATAGGGAGATGAACTTTCATTCCTAAGTTGAGCATCTATGAAATCCGCGTCGGTCTTGAGAAACATATTCGTATGGCGAGTGAAACATAAATAGACACGAGGGTGGACTGGGAAAAGGGATAGTGATGAGCGTAGAAGAGGGGAAAAGAGGAGGGAAATGTGAAGGAGGAACGGGAATACGTGGGAAAACGATAGATAATGGCATAGCTTAGCATAGTTTATATCCTATTTCTAAACTTATATTCTTGTTTTACTGTCAGCCTAATAGCATTGTCTGAACACATACTACAGAGAACGCGATCACAGAGAAATGAAGGCTATTTGTCTGTCGATCTTACATGGGACAGACGAACATGAGGCAAATAAGGACAATATGAGACAGTCAGGACAGAGAACTCGTCTAACAATAAGTTAGAGCAATACGTAAACCTGTGCTGTGACGGGTGCAATATTATTTGTAATATTTCATCTTACAATTAGCGCACGACTGAGATCCCTTTCACGCAAAGATCTACGGTTACGCCTGGTCGAGATATCTATTATCCGGTTAATACCTCGATCTCTGTTCTAGTGGCAATACTCTAAATTACATTACTTATAGAAAAAGCATTCCCCCAATCTCCCTCATCCCTCCCATAAGGTTTGCTTCCGTCCGTGTAAATTAATTACCCCCTCCCTTCGTCAGAATGCAGTGTTCCAAGACGATCGACCATATTCGGATTTTAGGCCCAGCCTGGATTTGAATGAGCCGGCTAAGGCCGGAAGCGCCAGTAATAAACGGAACTGAGCTAGCGACGGGGCGATGATTTGGTGAAGCGGAAAAGGAGATCAAATGTGGAAGGAAGGCCTTAACGGATATGTATAGCCAACTATGTACAATGGGGAGGATATTCTACAGTCTTAGGAGAAAGACGAATAGCGAAGAAGTATAAAATGATGCAAAAACAAAAAGGATCTGCAAATTGGACAAAAGAAATAGATTAGTCAAAGCAAAAGACACGGAGTGTTCGGGGAATGGAAGGGACATGTTTGAGTGAATTTGCAAGCAATGGATAGAAAGTGTCAGGGGGCATTACATTCCGAGAGGGGAAGGAAGGAGTTATAAACAGAAGACAAGCAAGCGTGTTCCGTGGAACCGGCAATGAAGGGGTCAAAGACTAGACCTGCAGATACTATGGCAAGTATATACGAAAACTACCACACAGCATTCCTAGCGTTCGATTAGTGAATAGCGGTTTCCGCCCATAGGATCCGATCCTGTGGGCGAACCCGTATGAGTTCAAAACGCTCTGAAAATTTGATGCACTTTTGTTCAGCCATTGCTGAGTAAATTCAAAACCAGCGGTCAATTCGCTAATAGACACATTCTTCACTGGGTAGAATGCTGTGACCAGCGATTTGGACAAGATCATTCATAATTGTGGTTGATTTTAATCTTTTAAAAAATGTTTCAGCAGGTGCTATAATTCCCATTTACGACGGGAGAGCGAAGCGGTATGAAGAAAGTGCATGCAGTAGGAGTAAGCACACTGACGGGTCTGTTTCAGTAATACCCCGTTTACTGCAGCAGATAAAGCAGATGTGAACGCGTCATATTTCAACGGAGATGCATCGCTTACTGTGTCTGAAGACGCGCATAAACAATCATTAGTTATTATTCATGGCTCACGGTAATACCGAATACACCCAACACTCAAGACAACTACAGAAAGTAGACATTTCTAAGCGGATGGCTGGTGAAGGATTGATTGCATGTACTATTATTCCATTTCTCTCACTGTACCCTACAGTCTCCTACCCTTTCCGTCCACTCTCAATCTTAGTTATTTTCGCGTCACGCCCAAATCATAGTGCACCGTGGACGTATTATTTGCCTCGGGCTATTTTAGGATACAAAAGCCCAGCTGTGAAATGAAAGAATAGGTAGTGTATGCAGATCCAACAGTACACAACGATAAGGCTGGGAATGGGAAAAGTCATTTCTGGGAGTCATAAATACGCCCATCCCTCGTGAAACTAAGCCGCATTTTTCGAACTATGTAAATCTCCGACTTGCAGCGAGTATGCGTTCGGAGTAGACATCCCGTGAGACTTGGAATATGCAAGTAGATTACGGTAATCGAGGGTTACTGTATGTATTATCGCGAACTGGAGGCAGACAGTGCACAATTATGCAGTTTCAGCCGGAAAACAGGCGGGGGACGGAAAATGCAAATTGAGTTCTGTTATGAGATTAAGAGAAGTGAGATTAGGGGTGGAAAGGAACTATTACCTTCCAGAATTCTACCTAGATATTCAAATACAGATGGAGTAAAGCGCCAAGAAGTTGGTTGGTAGTGCGGAAGGAGTCTGGGAATGTAGAAGGAAAGGGGGAAGTCAGGTGGGAGAAGTGAATGGAGACGGGGGAGAGGTAGGAATCGACAGACGATTCACGGAACCAAAAAGTGCGGTGAGATGGAAACTTGTGTCTACGCAGCACTCGATACGTTGCACTTCCTTTCTGGCTGCGGTTCCTACTCTTTTCTTAGACCTTAGACAGTGTAGTGAACATTCAGAGAAAAGGTGATGTTTCCTTGTGAAGAATGAGAACAATGAACTAGCCGTGCTATCTGACATGATACTGGCGACTATTCTTAACGTGGGAGACTCTTCTCCCCTCCCCTCGTCTCTCTCCTCGAAGCTACTGATCGAATTGTCGAGTGAAGAGGGAACACAATCACTACACCACGAGCCTTTCCTTGCTCCTTCTCCACTTTGGGATATGTTTCAAGATCTGCATAAAAATTGAGTGTCGGCTTAGAGATTGCTACACGGCCGAATGCGCTTTCCACACCATCACCATGAAAAATCTATAGATTATTTATAAATAAGGTAAAGCTGAACTCTCGGTCCGTATACCAATGAACGTCTGTTCTAGACCTCCTGAATCGAGTTCGACCACCGAATTTCTGGAGGGTATGTTTCATGAATGATGACGTGAAGAAAGTCTCTCTTGTTAAAACTAATGCCTGAAGCCTAACCAAGAAAAAAACGGTCTAATTCGATTAAATGGACGCGATTCAGGAGGTCTAGTCTGTTCTCATTTCATTACCCTCGATTCCCATCTATTCTCTACACCCTATCTACTTCCCCATCCCCAACCTTTTTGTCACTACTCTTCCGTCTATTCTGTCATTGCAAATCTCGAAGGCTGCACGCAGTGAACGATGCAATCTGAGCAATGGGAAATCAAAGAGACGCGAATAGGAGGGGAACGCATGTCTTTTTCTGAGAATTGACGGATCAAAGCTGCGAAATACGGGTGGAGTGGTCAAAGAGCAAAATGTTGGTATCGAAGCTTAGCATTTGGTGCGTGGGCTTGCAAGGTTCCACGAAGAAGGAAGCTCGCGAGGTTACCTACTGATGGCATACTCAGACGGAAAGTTACGGAATAGACGAGAATTCTACGAATGGGAGACAGGTTGGGGATGACGACGAATGATCTAGAGGGAGATGGGAGGGAATGATGGAGGGCAGAGAGACAGGGACATGTGTCAAGGGGAGGGGGGGGATAGGGCGGGAGGTAAGACGGAGGGACGGAGAGAGGGGAGGAGGTAAGGAGGGATAAGAGGTCTCAAAGAATGACTGCGTGCGACAATCAACAGCTCTTATATACTGGAGGCGATTCCGGAGCTAATCAATGTGGAGACGCTTTCATGCGACTGTTTCAACGGTCACTACGCTTGATTCTCCTCTTATTAGATGCATTCAGAGCTTTCAAAATAATACTGTGACTGCCCACCGTACTCCCATGTCTCCCCCTTCGTTCTCGATTCACAATTGTCGGCACGGATGAAAGGCTCCCACCCGCTTATGCAAAAGCGCATTATCCGAATGACTTGTGACTTTCGAAGTTTTGCCCTGAACGGAGACATGCCGTTAGTGGTACGAGTGTAGGGGGGATTAGGGGAGGGGGAGGGTGGACTGAATATTGAGGGGTCATATCTGAAGTGTTTCTTTGGCTTGTCCTATTCCTGAGTTGAAAATAGTTCATGCCGTGCAGACCTACCTTTTTGGATATTTAAAAATAGACTAGAAGTTGTACTCTTGCCCACAAAAAAGTTGTAGCTTGACTGGTGTACGAGTAGGCTAAAGCCCGGCGAGTGGGAGAAGGGGGGGATTGCAGTGAGAAATGGCATGGTGAACAGAGGAGAGGGCTTATTGTTAGAGAAAAGAGGTGGGAGAAGCCCTGGAAGGATTACTTATGAAAGCCGAGAGGGGACACTCTAAGGGGAGCTTGGAAGGGTCGAGATAATGACAGTGACAATGACAATGACAATGACAGTGACAATGAAAGTGACAAGAATGGGTTCTCTTCCTCCCTTTTTTGAGGGGAAGAGGACGAGGAGGAATTGAGAGGATGCAGCCGTAGTGTCTATCGTAGAATGAGAGTGATTGGCGGGCAGTCAGAAGCGATTTCACACAACTTTCGAAGAACTCGAAAAAGGGCGGGAAAAGGAAGGAAGAATGGAACACTTGAAGGGAGGGAGAGAATGGAAAAGGTTAATGACGGCTACAGCGGACTTTGCAACAAACGACGCTTACTGCTTTAGCTTATTGGAGATTGGAGGAACGCTCACTTCAGGGAACTGTGACGTTCTCTCTTGTCGAACCCGTAAGTGGACAGCATTTTATGGTAAGGCATAAATTTAGCATTATTTTTGAAATTATCGAAGGAATCGGTTTCTTTCCGTAGGCTGTTATCCTCAATTCACTCGATGATCCGTGGAAATTCTCGACTGGAGAAGAAAACTAAAGGCAGTAAGACAAAACGTTCATCTCTAATAATTATGCATGGTCAAAATAAGACACTTATTCTCGAGACCAGACGGAAGCTACAAAATTTTATTATGGCCATGCTCTAAAAACCGAGTGAACACAATTATTCGGCTACCGTACTCACAATTTTGAGAACATTCGTTTTGCGGTCTCAAATGATTTGTTGACTTTCAGGGAAATGAAAAGATGAAGAACGAAGGAGAACAAACTAAGTGGAAAATGGGCAGGACGCGGTCAAGCTTCTTAATCGCAAGTAAACTGAATCAGGCGGAACAAATGGAAATGTTAAGTAATTAAATAAGGTTCCGATTCAGGCTCCGGCCAAATTGCATGTCGAACAATGAACTGCAATTATGAACTCACTTTAATTGCATTTTGCAAGCTGCTTTTTTGCAGAAAAAAGTTCTACCACCAATGATGAGATATTGAAAGAAAAGATTATCTGGACCAGTTCACCTTGACACATCGGTATCTTGTCCTACTCCCATCACAACTAATTGTAAGCTATTGTGCACTTTTTCTCGATAGCTCGTACTATCACCACAAAGGCTGACGCAAGAAAGCAAGAATCGTTGGCCATTGAATTCTTTCCATTGTAGAGAACAAAGCTTTTGAGAGCAACCCAGTCATTCCACTAATTGCGGCGGTTCCTCTATTTAATCTCGGCTGAATAATTATGAAGATTACGTCGGATGGCTATTTAAGGGGCATACAGACGTACGAAAATTGTGTTTTCCTAGTCTCTGGCAGATCTCGTAAAGTGTGAGTTTGTAGGCCGAAATATGGGGAGAGAACCCCGAGGGGAGAGATGACTTTGGAAGAGTGTTCCCTGGGGGGAATAAGGGGGAATGAGGCGAGGAATATGAATTGTGACTGCGAGCATTCAGAGAGATGAAAGGGGGTGGGAGACAATGGAGGGGTGACCGAAGCAAAAGAGGGGCTAAGTGGAAGAGGGAATGTTGAGGAGGTTTCACAAGTAAGGGTTTAGCAGGTTTAGAAATAGCATGATTATCATGAATGTTAACTCAATTCAATGGATGACAGAACTTCCTTGTAGTGCCAGGGTCCCTAAGGTGGCGATAATGTGTGCTAAACATGCTGGAGTAAAGGAAGTTTGAGACGCGCGTTCGTGAAACATAACTGAATCGGGTAGAGAAGATGCAGGAGAAGAATCGCGTGATGGGCAGTCAATCTCATTGTCTCCTTCCCCTCCCCTCCCCTTTTCCCTCAAGGCGTGAAATATGAGCATGTTTAGCAAAGGCAAAGCAAAGACGCAGCTTCATTATATTACGGAATGTTGTATGGTCACTTGTCACGAGTGATTCTTAAGCTCTTTTAGATTATAGGTATCAGCCTCCGAGAGAAAAAACACATCATGTAATATTCTATTTTTTATTCGAGGCTAATAAAGGTCATGTCTTTTTACTAATTGGTAAGCATAAGAGAGCATACAGTTCACATGATAAATTAATCAAAAATTGAGAAGAAAAACGGAGATGGAGGTAAACTCTATTGAATTACGTGTCATTCACAACTGCGTACCCGTTAATTCATCTCTTTCAAGAAAGCTACATAGATAAGTATCAGTTGTAATAGACAAATTGTGTTTCGCAGGTATCGCACGGAACATACGAGTAAAGACACACACCAACTTTCTATTTTTCCAAATGTTAAATTTGTAGAACTTTATGAAAAACATTCACAATCGCAATCTAAACCATAGCATAGATAGTTTGTTTTCTTCTAGTAGTTACTCGATCTCTGTCGAAAGAATTTTCGCTGTTAAAACGTCAGCTGTAAAGTCTGGATGACAGATAGCAAATATCAACAGGATCAGTTGAAGCCTTTAGCAGGTGTAAATGCGTGTCCCAGACAGACTTTTATCCTTGCAAGTGCACCTAGTCTTACTTATCCCTGCCATATGGCATCATCTTACTAATGGAGAACTTGTCTTGAATTTCATAGCGAACAAATGGGATACATAAATCAATAAAATAAACCGGAAGAGCGGGATAATCTAAGAATAGGAAGGAAAACCGTATGGAGGCTTCTGCAAGGGGACTGTAAGAGGAGCCTTATTACGGATTCCAGGCTGTCTTCCAATTTCATTTAAATTCTCGGAATTCAGCACAGAGAGAGGAAAGAGAGGGGGGTCTTGGTGCGAAAACAGAGAACGATAATTAGATACGGTCAAGAATCGGAGAAGCAATGCGGATAAACTGGAAAGGGAAAAGAGAAAACGTCTGGAACTTTTTTTTAAAGAAAAGCGTTCGGTTTGTAAACTTGTACACTACTTGGACGATTTGCTAGACTACCGTTAAGCTAGTAAATTGTGGGCCGTGTTCGAAACACTTGAAACAAGGCCATATCTCGGCTGGGAAAGGTCGTACAGAGTTCTGGTTTGAATTCTTGGAATTCTCAGGACGAGATCTACTAGTGTATAAAGTTTGGTGATGATTAGACAACTTTAAACCGGCTAAAACGGCTTTTATCTTAGAAATCCCGATAAATTCTCGCTATCCCAGTTCGAACCTCTCCAATGCCACATTTTTACGTTTTAAAGGTCTTTAAAATTGAGGAATCGTTACTAAACTTGATACACAAATATCTAGATCTCGTCCTGAGAATTCGAAAAATTCCAACCAGAACTCTGTACGACCTTTCCCAGCCGAGATATGGCCTTGTTTCAAGTGTATCAAACACGGCCCACAATTTACTAGCTTAACGGTAGGTTCGAGTAGAATATATGAGTAAGGAAGATAGCCTTTTATACTTGAAATAAGTACTGTCTACGACCCCTAGATCATGTGACAGTCTATACCATGGGACTAATCCGAAATGAGCAATGTTTCGAGTAAATTGCATCGCGTGCGGTCTCACAGAGACCTCAAAACACTCATATTTCGTTTTCGTAAACATTGGCAACCGCGACGTTTAAAGGGCGAAAGGGAGACTCACACAGACAGACGTGTCGAATTGATGACAGACAGACAGGGAACTGTTGACTTGGACACACGGTTATGCATGTCCCCTGAGGGATAGGGAGGGGAAGGGGGGAGGGGGGGGGGAAGGGAGCGAGACATATTTTATATAATAATTGGCAACGATGGCGCGGTTATGGAGATGGGTTGACGATTGAGAGACGAGCATAACACGAAGCGGTGAAGAAGAAAGACATGGAAAGGGGATGGTGCCTTGCTTGGACGCATTCACGCTAAATACATGTAAGATTTCTTCTAAAGGAATTGGAGGTTTTCGCTCAGCGTACTTCAAGAGACCGCGTAGATATTCGCTATGAAGCGTGCAACGAAGGAAGAATCGAGGGCCAGAATCTGTAAAATAGATGAAAAGAGGCCTAGAACGGAAAACAAAAAAAAATTTCCATCGACGTTACATCAGAAATATTAGTATTTCCATTTTTGTCAGGGAAGATTTGCAATTTCCGTCGTGCTCGTGTAATAGCAACAGTCCGAAATGAAATTGGACCCATCTCCGCTCTTCCTTCCCCTACTCTTTTAGTTGTTCCTGGTTGCCCGGAATGAACTTTTATTGTGCCCCAGGCTACGAATCGAGTTATGCTCAGTTTCTCCCAGATTGTAGTTCATAAGCTTGAAGTTCATATAAAAAATTTGATAGGCCTCAATGAGCATGAGGAAATAGGGAATTAGGGATACTGATGTACAAAATTAAATGGAATGAGTGCAATGTGCGAATCTTCTAATTTTACAATAAGTGAGCTACAGAGAAAAATGTGTACAAGGCAATGGACCGTCACTGTCACTCAGCTAACCGGTTTCTAATGGGAAAGATGCAGGCAAGACAGAACTTAGAAAATGTAAGGCCGATTTCTACAGAAGAGATGAAACGAACTACAAACTCGTCTTGAGCTAGAGAGGAAAGATATGGTTGTTTCGAGATAAATGCATGTAAGTAACTATGGACAACGTTTATGCTTTGTGGTCAGTTTGAGAGAGATCTTTCTAGTTCTAGATACGCAAGCCATTTCCATGGTGGACCAACATGGGAAAGATATGCTTCTGGCAAAAACCGTACTGCTGCAACTAAACCTAGATAGCATCAAAGGTGGTGTAAATAGAATGACGTTCAAAACTCCCACCACGAAGAGTCTGTGCAGACTCAAAAGATTCCGGTAATGAAAGTCAAGCTAAATATTGGACCAAACGTAATTTTCTGCAAACTATTCTTCGGATATCTTACTGTATTGGGTCTAAATAATTGCTCGCGCCTTTATTTTTTGAATTCCCTGTACATCAATCAGATTTTCAACCATGTTTTCTCGGTAATTTGCGTATGTTTTTGATTTCTACTATGCTTTGTCTCGAATTAAAGGGACATGGAAGTCAAAAAACATTGGCTTTCATATGAAAGTTTATCGCCTAAATAATATAAAAACCAAAACCAGAGTGCACAAAAATGTCTACTTCGCGAGATATGCTAAAAATCGTTTCCCAGCCAAGGCGCAGTCTTACGGCGTTTAGCGCATAGGAACAAGGTAAACGGAATCGACGTATTCCCGGAACAAATAAATATTTCTCGCTAAAGAAATTTTTTAAAAATATTTTTCAAACACTATTATCTTTATTATCGTCTCAGAAACATATTCTAGAAGTATGGTCATGTTCGGTTTCACAAAATTTCTCGCTTCCATGTCCCTTTAATGAAAAAAAATCATAAAAAGCAGACCCGATGAGTGTCACAAAAATTCTGTTTACACCACCTTTAACTATCTCAGTTTGTACCCTATATACACAGGCTGAATTGGTTGTAGATTGGGATAGGAATGGTAGAGTATTGGTCGATAGGGTACATTCGCGTACGTGTTGGCATATCCATTGGGATACATCAGGGGTTGAGGTTGGAATTGAGGGGGAGGGGGGTTTTCTACGAGGGGAGAAATGGGAAAGAGGGACCCCTCCTCGCCCTCTGGAGGACGGACTACTCCATCTACTGTTGAGACTCCCGTTCCCAGGGTGTTGCCCTGAAATAGTAGCATAACGATAACACCCGGAACAAAATAGAATTTGCGTCGCTTCGGGGATACCTGGCCGAAAGTTGTACTGTTTTGACGAAACTTTGAAAATACCTGAATTGGATTAATCGGTGGTGGCATGGAAACACTCTTCTTCGGCGGAAACATCGGCTCTGCCATGGCGGGACAAATGTAACGGTCACCGAACACCTACAAGAAATGAGGTTACGTAGAGTGAAACATAACCTAGACAGGTATTGCAGAGCTAGCATAATGTGTCGAATGCCTAAAGAGCTTACGAATAGTGAGACAAGGAACAAATGAAGATGCAAATTGTGTGAATGTTGGAAGATGAAAACATGAAGGCTAAGAATAACCGCTGAATAGCAACAACATTTCCATCGTTATTTCTGGAGAAATCCCGTGCTCACGAGAGGGAACCATTCGTGAATCTATGGATGAGGAAAATGTTCCTTCAGTTGTCGTCACTCCGACGAGAAAGCGGAGTGTTATGAAGAGAGTGCAGACGACATAGGAACGATATTCGGAACTTTTTCGGTCAATAATAGCTCTCATAAGAAATTTTCTCTTTCCGTTGGGAGACACCCAGGGGAACATATTGATTAGCTATAACTGGTCATGGATTGAGCGACGGCCGGAGATATCCAGGAGAATTAGGGGGATACCGGGGAGGTAAAAAAGGAGACATCCAGGAGATTATAAGCGCAGGACTGCGCGTCATATTTATCTTTGCTCATTTTATGTTCGCATTTGTATGGCGTTGGCTTTATTCGTTCTGCTTATGAGATGCTTGTTTCAGAGGTGCCGGTCCAAGCACTTTTCGGGTTATGACGGATCGTAGGATCGTAGTCAACGTATGTTTTTGTCAGGTTTTGAATATCTATCAAACAGCGTGTTTTATGAGCACTAGAGTAACCCAAAATCGGTTTCCACTTGCTCGGGGGTACTTTCGAAATTTGGGATGCCAAATCTCAATGAAAACTACACGGTCAGGCAATCGGCGCCTGTAGTCCATTTTTAAAACTGGACAACCAAGGATAATTCCAGTTCAACTGTTCCACTATGGTCTACTGTGCTATCTACCGTTATGCTTTCGAGATACCAGCCTGGGAAGACACAACACGCCAAACGTATGTAATTCTTGTGAACTTATAGCCTACAATCGAAAAAAGATATGATATAAATTTTCACTATGCTTATTGTTAGACCAACTTAAAGGGCCCCTCTGAGGACTTTCTAACCCCTTGGTTTCTTTCTTTCATCAGAAAGAACACTGTCGAAAACCCACAATCCTACATTTGCATCTTTTTTCCCGCCATTCCTCACTGTTTAAATGAGGAGAACAGTTGCATGCAAAGTTACATTGCTCTTCAGGGACCGCGCGAATACGAATGTCAATACTGTAGCGCGCGAGCGGTCAGATTCGTAGGCATCGCTTATTGAAAGAATGAAGACATTTGGGTTCTGCTAAAGATAAAAATGTTTGAATGTTCAAAATGTGCTCTTGAGGGCTGGCAATGTCCTCAGAGGGGCCCTTTAAAGGGCCCCTCTGAGCACTTTTTAACCTCCTGGTTTCTTCCTCTCATCTGAAAGAGCAATGTCGAAAACCTGCAATCCTGCATTTGCATCTTTTTCCGGCCATTCCCCGCTGTCTAAATTAGGCGAGAAGTTTTATGCAAAGTTACATTGTTCTTCAGGGACCGCGCGAATACGAATGTCATTTTGCGAATACTGTAGCGCGCGAACCTCGATCTGATGCCGCTTATTGAAGGAATGGAGACATTTGCTTTCTGATAAGGAAAAAAGGAGGAATATTCAAAATATGTTATTGAGGGATAGCAATGTGCTCAGAGGGGCCCTTTAAAGGCCCCCTCCGACCACTTTTTGACCATATCCTTTTTCGACATCATTGGATAGCTCTCAGTGTCCTGAGTTCCGACCGAAATGTAGAAAACATGAAATTTCGCTGTTGCTGAGGAAAAGCTGTGCAAAGATTTCTCTCGCTACCTGCGTCTCTTCATTCCTCTCTTGTCTCTCATAATCAATCAACCGCACGTTAATTGGTTGTACCTAGAAATGAATGAGGGGATCAAAGGGGCCCTTTAACTGCCGGAACTAGTAGAAATATTCCAGAAAGTATATTGAACAAACATCAGCTCATCAGGTGTACCGTATTATGCCCTATTTAGGACTACAAAGAGGCGCTAACTTTCGCTTTGACCTCAAGATGATCTGATCTCCGTCTTATCTTTTCTGTCCCATAGTTATTTATGGTTATTGTTCAATCAGTAATAAACGCTTTTCTGGTGCATCCATGAACGAACACACAAGAAACAAAAAGGGGACACCTATTACAGGTTCCACGGGAGTTGTCCACAAAAACGGAACGATTTAATAATTTTGATTGAAATAACAAACCATTCCCGCTGATTACGTCATCCAATTGACCCCGTACGTGTGACAATAGCAGGGATCAGTAGAATCGTTGGAAAATTGGAACCGTAGAGGTTGATTAGCGCGCGCATTTGCATAGACAGTTCGCAATCGTTTGCGTACTTTAGGACAACTCTCGTGGAACTTGTAATATGAAAACACTAGGAGATATCCAGGGGAGTAACTGAGAGATATCCAGGAGTCCGGAAGTATCCAGGAGGTACTGTGGAGACACCCAAGGGAGCTAAGTGGGTGTCTCCGTTTCGCTCCCCTGGGTATCTCCGGGAACGACCAGAGTTGACCTATAAGTTTGCAAAATGAATTTTGTGCATTGATCACGGTCACAGTGTTCTGACAACAGTCAAAATGTTAAGCGAACGAGATGCTGAAAAATAACCCTGATTGCGGTAGGAACTGTCGCACGGAAAACACCGTATCCTAAGAATTTTGGCTCGTTAGCTTAACATTTAGAACACTGTACGGTTGGTATGATTGAACAAAACGTTCCGTCAGTTGCCTCCTTCCTACTTCCGACGAGAGAGCGGAGCGGTATGAAGAGAGCGCGGACAAAGTAGGAATGAGATAACTGACGGAATGTTTTCGTTAATAATATATGTATGAAACTGAACCCTAGAATGAACCTGGACGGTGGTACAATGAAAACTCTCGACGGCATTTCTACAGAGGGAAGTGGCGGGAACAGCGAAGAGACAATCGCAGAAGACACGATCACACTGCAAGGAGGTTACCGGCAATCGAGTACACATACTTCGAATGTTCTTTTCTCAATTGCTAAGTAATTTTCCTTTGTAAAGGGAAATTTCTAATTTTAAAATTAACAAAATCTCATTTCATTTGTAAAAGACCTGTGATTGCGGAATGGCACACGTGTCGTAGCACGAGTCATGAGCAAGACAACACGCATTTACTGAAAAAGATAATATTGCGTTTCATTATTCTTGTGGAATGTATTTAGCAAATGACTGTTTGCTTTCTATCTACACTTTATCACATAAAAGCTTTCTTTAAAGACTTATGGGTTCTATTTTGTTTTACGAACTTCCTCTCTGATCACAGGCCGAAGTAGCTATCCAACTCATGAGTCTCGAAGAGGTACTCGTGCCGCATTGATACTGATCAAAGGGGACGGTAGAGGAGACGAGGGGAAGGAGGGAGAGAAGGGGAAGGGATGAGAAGAGGGACGAGAGATTGGGCATACCCTCAGGGGGGGGGGCTTACCTGAAGATAGGTAAAAGAGAAGCAGCTTCTGGAAAAAGTCACATTACACTACTATTGGTATATCATTTATTAGAAAACCGAGAAAAGAGACTGAATAAAAACTGAGATGAATAATGATAGATACGAATGATCATTGCGTCTAGGCGTTGAAAGACACAACATTTAACAGAAGAACATGGACGAGAATGTTAGTGAGGGACAGTGAATCATTAAAGGGAACGCGGGCACTCATGTATCATACAGCACGAAAACACGCACTCTCTTTCTCTCTCTTTTGCCTCCCAGTTACCTCGTTTCTCTCTCTCCTTCCCCACCCTCTCCTCTCCCTCCCTCCCAACTCTCTACTCCTATGCCATGGAATGAATGACCAAATATACCAGTTGGATTACGGCCAGCTCTCTCCCTCTTCATCTTTCCTCTGTAACATAGCCTCCATTTCAATGTACGTAGACATTTTGATCGCCGTTCATTTTATTCTTCAAAAAGGATGGAACAGCTTTCAACATTGTACTGCAATGAAAGGTACAGTAGGGAAAATTACGAAGAACTATTCTTTCGTCTCTATAGTTTCCAAATTGTTGTTACTTAAATGAAATTGTTACTCACCTTGTAATTCCTTTACTATTCCTTTTCTCGCGGATTTATATAGCTTCATTTCTAAAGGTATAACATAGGCTGATTGCTGTTATAACAAAAAACATGGAGGCTGCGAATAACACTTACCGCTCTGTGAATGCAAAAGGTGCTACAAGAGGGTGGAAAGATCAGGTTATGTCGAGGGTATAATCGAGGAGTTCTATGCGAGTTGGAACTCTGCCCAGAACTATTACCGTTCTCTTGAACCATGCGTGATCATTGCTTTGCACAAGTAAATGGTTGGTCAGAAAATTCTTGCATAATAGTGCTGAAAATAATTCTTGTTAGGTAGATATGAATGTAACTACAATTCACGGCAAGTGGGCGACTAGAGAATATAAATACAACATAATAGAATTGTGGTTGATCACTTTTAAAGGAAACATTATTTTATTTGTCGTTTTCCGTCGTTTATTTCTGGGCAAATTCTTCGACCTCCGAGATCCGAGATCCTAAAAGAAAAGTTGTTCAAATTTTCTTCTACCTATGTATTTCTCTATCAACGTAAAGATAAAGTTTGATCGCCGACCTCGTTCAAGCAGAGACCTTGACCACAGTGGAAAACGTAGAGAAAATCACTTACAAATATTTGTTTGATTTAACTATTCCACTAGCTTACCATTTTGCAAACCAGAAAATGTGGTAGAAAGTGCAGCACTGGGTGATATAGGGGGAATATTTAATTTCATTATTCCTCTCACCTGCGATTGGGGAACAATACAGCTATCGTAGCACGCATCGTGATAAATGCAGCACCGATTTATTGTAATCGTTGTTTCACGCAGAAAGATAAATAAGCCCGGTTTTTGACACTTCAGGGTGTCAAAAAAAAGGGTCTAGGTTGCCCGTCTTGGCAACCAAGTATAGGTAGAGTAAAACAAAGATCGAACAAATGCTTCTGATTGTGAGAGGTTCATTGAAATATGTATTTTAGCTTAAATATTTTTATTTTCCAACTAAGTCGTACTCTGAAAATCTGGAAAAAGTAGAGTAAAAAGGCTTACTTGCTTTCTGGTTGCATGTAAATGTTACTGCGCATCTCACAAAGCGGGTTCTAGATTTATACGTTCCGATTTTCTAGACTATATTGATCTTCACAGTATTGTTAACTGAGTATTCAGACTGATCGACGACATAAGAAAAGCAAAATGCATATATGTAATATCTCTAATAAAAAACGGAAAGGAGGGAACGAAATGTGAACCAGTAAGGAGAAATGAGTTGAACAAAAGAAGATCTGAACAGATAATAAAGCGTAATCTGAAAATTCACTTCAAAGGTTGGGAACAAACTGGCACTTATTTTTATATGTGTATAAAATAAAAAAACTGGAAGCCTAAAACGTTCTGGAAAGTTTAGCATTGTATAAGCTTTTTAAACGCTTTTTCTTTATTCGATGCATTAATTGTGTAGTGTCCTTCGCTCTCTGAACTTGTTATCCACTGTCGTTCATTTCGGGGCAAATAGCATCAGTGCCGAAACTCTAAAGCAATTAAATCATAAGTACACACGTTTTATGTTTCTCAAGTAAGGCATATAATAGAACTATCTGATGGATAAATCTTTAGGGATTACCTGAACAATTTGACAGTGTGAACTGAGTAGGACGCTGCGACAGTCTTCTGTAGAGGGAACAGCGAAGAGACAGTCGCAGAAAGCTTTGTCGCACTTCAATCAAGTCGTGTTATGCACAAGCTGTGACTCGACTCTTTCGTCACTTCTCTGGCTTATCCCCAGGGCAAATGGTTTGCATTTCAACCGCTCTTTTGAAGAATCAAATTGATATGCTCTTGTAGTGGTCTTTTGTATCCTTACCTGTGATCGGGGAATAGCACAGCTTGCGTAGCAATGGTCATGCACAAGACAACACTCATTTACTGCAAATATCAATTGTAAAGGGAAATCGGGGAAAGAAGAGAAGACTCGCCTGCTTTCTGGTTACACGAACCAGTCAACTGGTAACTTATAAGCCGTGTAAAGTAGTCTGAACCGCATTGATACTGATCGAAGGTCAGATTCCTTGCATTGGTTACGGAAAGAGATAGGAGAAGCAGGAAGGGAACCTTTGACAGGAGGAACATATTTCTGAATAAGATCTGGATCTGTGATATAATTATGAAGGAAAGAGTGGGAGAGAGGTTGGAAAAAGAATGGCCAAACGAGTCAAAAGAAAACTAACCACTCGATGGTCATACACAAGAGAAGAATGGGTGAACAATGGATACGAACAAGTGTATTGTAGGATAGGTATGAAAACTAAGCGTGATTTGCGTTTTAGATTTTATTGATCTCTTTATAGTTCCATACAAGTGAAAAAGTAAAATTTTTTATCGAAAAATTATAGTGCTTTATCATAAATTTTTTACAGTGCATATTAACATAGAAAAGCATGATGGCAACTTCAGTAAAATATTTAACGCGTAAACATAGAATTAAAAATAAGAAGGATGAAGATGGCAATAAAGGAGGAATGCAATAATTACTTTAGGTCTGGTCCGTCTCTTTCCTCTTCCGATTTCGTCTTCTTCTTCGGTGTCTGTGATCGTCCAACTTCGTCCACTTTTTCGACGAAAAACTTAACATCCGTAGTTTTCGGCGTGTCTGAATGAAATTTGCTTATCAGAGCAAACATGAAAATAATATAAAAATTAAAATATATCCGTAAAATATTTAACGCGTAAACATAGAATAATTCCAATAAATCACCGAGTTCCTTGATGGCTTCGATGATCGGATCGTGTGGATCGACAGTTGAAATCGTCATCTGCACAAGACATCAATTTATATAGATCGGCTTTTGTTAAATTCTTCTAATAAACGTAACAATCAAATCCTAAAAGCGTAATCCTAAGCAATACCTTCGGTGTAGACAGACTTCCCCGTCTCGATCGCAATTCAGTTACATCAACCTTATAAATACATTTCCCATCTCCTTATTAAACCGGCCCTACCATACTCGAATTACTCGAATTGTACCCCGAGCCAGCCATTCCGTAACCATATAGTCGATCCTCATAGTACCTAGGATACATTCCAGATAGCTTTTCTCCTTTATTCTAATTCCACCTCAAACTGTCAACTCTTCCCTTCTAACCTTTCCAGAAAGCGTTCCCTCGGACTCTGTCTATTGTGTGGTGTAGTGCTCGACCGCCTTCTCCTAACCGTACTATTCCCCGGCGCCGGATGAACTTTGTTGTTCTTCTGTCGCACGGCCCTGTGCATAGAATGGTTGAATAACAAAATTCTTTGACACGGCCCGACCTCTTGATCTTTCCACCGAGAGTTAGTTTTGTCTTTGGTAGTGTGGAGGGGGTGAGGAATCCCGAAGACATGCGACGAATGACATTGACTGCCTCGCGTTTCTCCGTCTCCTCGGCCTAACAATAAGAGAGATTCAATTGTTGTAGGTGAATACTATAATCTGTTACTTATCGATTTAAACACTTCGCCCGACCTGTGCATCTCTTATTTTATCCAAACCATGCTCACCTCTTCCCTCTTCTTCTTCTCCTCCAAGTACTTTCTCCGCTTTCCACTAACCACGATCCAGAAGATCTTCCAGAGATAGATTATTACCTTCAATTCTATGATAAAACAATATAGGTACATAGGAGTGAACCGGCGTCATTCCATGGGAAATGAAGAGATTACCTCGAAGACAGAGATGAGACTCATCCCGAGGAAGAGACCGACCACTCCACCGATGTCTCCTCAAACCCAAGTAAGGTCTCAAGATGAGCGAATCGTATTGATTAACGAGATAAGTCTATCTCATCATAGATGGATTCTCGTGCTCACCAAGAGTGTCGATGAAGGTCTTCGTCTGACTCTGCTTGTACTCCGTGTAGATCATTTCACGGAAGAAGATGTTGATCGTTACGAAGTTCTCCCTCAATAATATAAATATTTACCTTAGCCTCTTAGAATCTTAGCAGTTTGCTTTTAATATTTGTCTTTCAATTCACTTGACATGTTCCTTCGTCCAGTTCACGTTCATAGTCCTTAGCCAAGTCAACGCCGCCGTTGAGAATCCCCTTCCATACGAATTCGAGGCCGTGTACTCCCATCTACAACTCTGCTATTTTTATCCAGTACCTTCCAATCCTATTATGCAGATTAGCAACCACCCGGAACACGATCTATCAGTAAAGAAGACTTCCAGAAATCAGGAGAAGTTGCGTAACCTGTCACATTCCGTGGTGCACTCTGCACACTCCGGCCACACAAACTCCTCCGTTGTTTCTGTAATAAGAAAAAATGGAAAACTACTTGTCTTCCCTCTTCATAGAGCGAAAGTTGTCAACAGGGTGACCCCAGCCGGCTAGGCAGATTTCGCTGAGTATTCTCACTACCGTTGTGGTCGGATATCACGTATTTCTTCATGCATTGGTACGTCTCAAGAGGCGTGCACGAGCGGTGTTCTGAAAGAGTAATGAATGCAAACTGTCTCTCTCTATTATATAAAGTCCTTCGTGAATCCTTCTTACTTCCGAGTACGTTGAAGACGAAAGGAGTGCAGCCACACTTTCGGTAGAAGAGTCTGTGAACTATTTTATTTTTATGGCATTGAGAGGAAGTTTAGAAAAATGATTCAATTCAAAAGCAACCATTGAGAACTAATCGTGGTTTCCTTACCGTGCCTTGCACATGCTAATGCAGTCCTTCACCGAGTACTTGGCATCAATATCCTCTGCATAGCCCGAGGGCCAGTCCATCGTGCAATTTCCCCAGCTATTGCGGTCGAGCAAGGTATACTGCAATTGGCATACCAAGAAACCACTTAATTTTACATAGTGGTGGGAAAAGACTTACCCGATTAGCTGTAAGTGCCGAATACATTCGATCACCAGGAGAGACGCTCATTCCCTAAAAAGTGAAATGTTTTGTTCTAGAAACACATCTATACTTCTCTAAAACTTTCGCTCGCTACCCACCTCCGCTCCCCTATAAGTGTCAGAGGCCGGGTCGTCCACGTAGAACCAGAATCCGTTCTCGACTTGATCTGAGAAGGCGCCCTCGTTGTCCGACGTCTCGTACTGCTCTTCCATGTGAGCATCGAGAACCAGTTGCAGTCTCAAGGCAATATTTTTTTCTTATTTATATTGCTACTATTGAGTACCATTGAGCCCTTTGAAGACAACGAAAAGATAACGAAGTATAAAGAAGATCGAGATGGAATAGTGAACTACCCGCTATCAACGCCCTCCTCCTTCTGTCTCCACATCCACTCAAAGGCCGATTCCTCGAGATTCAGAACATGACATCGTCCAAAGCTCGTCAGCACAGCCTTACTGTATCTACAAATTGATCTTTTATCTCCCTGAATTCGTTACTCTCTCACAGACAACAATCGAACTTGCGCCCGGCAAAAGTGCACAATTTGTAGGTGTCCCGGCACGAAAACCTCAAAGGCCAACAACCGTAATTAGTTTAGCTTGAGCTTGCTGTTCGATGTTTATAAATATGAGAAGCTTATGACTGACCCTCCATCAAAGAAGAACTTTTGTATGTTGAATCGAGGATGTCTTTCCACATAATCAAGCAAAGCCTCTTCATTCTGAGCCAACTGATCCTCCGTTGACGTTCCGTAGAGCAACTAGAGAGACATATTGCAATATTCGAGGAGATCAATCAATGCTTATTCAGATATCTGAATTAATTATGGAAGTTATTGTGTGCCTTACTTGAACATCGCTAGTCGACTGTAGAAGATATTTGAGAACTCCTTCAGAGAAATCGCCAGTTTTGTTGATTTCTGAACATCTGATCACGTTCAAAAATATCATCTCAAAGTACCGTTTATGTAAGTGTTCCTAATCGGATTGAAGTTACATATTGTCACCTTCGGAAAGCGAAACCCCTTGTCCGAGACGATGAAAGATACCTAAGAAAAATTCGCATTGAATTATTTAGATAGGATAAATGTTTGGTTGTAAATGATTTGAATAAAATAAACGAAATTGCATACCGTAGAAGTGGTTGGCCGCATGAAATATGTGATAAGAATGTTGATGCAGACCCAAGTCTGGAGAACTGCACAAAGAGTGAACAAAATGATCTGGAGACCGAATTATCAATATTTATAAGATCTCTATACCCAAATGCACTTCCGAAGCAAGTTACTGGATCGATATATCCGCAGTATGCCAGGAATTGAAGTCATGCCTGAAGCACATATTACGTGCTTTCACTTCTTACAATTAGTGAATTGCATACCGTAATAGTTGACGAAATCATCTCGTATGCACTTTTGATAATTTCTTTGCATGCTTTTCTCACCAACAAAGTGTTGTGTTTCTCGCTCTATCGCCGTGACGCTTCGCGTTTCTCGAACACGTCTGAGCTGTTCTACCGGATACTGCAAGCAGAGATCAGAGATCAGATGATAAGATTAAAGATCAATTGTTAGAAAAGATGCTTGCCTCAAGAATACTAGAGGATGAGCGTTTGGGAAGCATGGTCTGAAAAATCGAGTTCTACTGTTTGTAAGCTTCGGAAATATTGTATTTATAATAAAGTGAGAGAAAGGAAGGACATTTTAAAATAAAACACCAAAATGCTCTACTATCGATATCGGTCGTCACACGCAAATAAAGTCCAATGTGTCATCAAAGGATCGAAGCCAAACGAGACTACAAGTCTATGGAGAGAGTGAATCTGCGAGTGAATAGCCGCGGCTACCAAAGTAATCCCCTTCCTCCCTCGTCCCACTGTTGTATCCCTCTCACACCCCCCCCCCCTCTTCCTCTCTGAATATCATATCAGGGCAGCCAATGAGATTATAAGGAAAATATATGCCCACACATGCGAATTATACGCGGAAATTGTGTTTTGCCGTACTTTTCGCATGCCGGCAATACGTGGGATCAAAGATTATGACGTTGAACAAAAAAAATTTTTTAAAAAGTTAGAGATCTTAAAATTCTACACTAAAAATGTAAGTTGGTGAGAACCATAATAAAATGTATTCAGATACATTCAAATGCGGACGCTCCCCTACAATTAGGCTGTGTGTCGTTCCAGGAAAGTATATTTGTCAATATTTATATCCCTGGTTGCTTTATAAAATGCTGCCACTTTCGATAACTTCCAAGAACTCCTTGCTTCTTGATCATTTTCACTCCTTTATAGGGGCTCATTTAGTCGTAAACAAGTCATAAGTCTTTCTTCCTATTATATAAGCACTCTCTGAGAAAAGCAGTTGGATCCAACGGCTATGCTCATTTTGGTAGCCGTAATCCTGTTATTGAATGACGTCACAGGTTTGATTATTCAGATAACGGATCTGATTCTCCTCCATTTCAGGACAAACCTGTTTCGTTCGAGAAGCAAAGTTTCAGAGAAGAGAGACATTGGTTGATCCAATTTTAGTAGATAGCGAAGATGCCTGCAAAATACTCTGCACCTGCAATATCAACACGGAAAAGTATGTGTCGTTAAATACTTCGAGAGTTCGGGACATGCTCCGAGACCCAGTCATTCAAAATGCGAGAAAGTAGATTGGCTCAATGGATGTGTTGAGTTCGCTGTGCAAAGACAACCCGTACACTGGAAAGTGCGAGGCATTTGTCTTCTCCGATGGAATCTGCGAGTTGTTCGGTAGAAAAACACCCGAATCAACCGAACCCGACACACACTCGGAATCAGAGGTTCGCTAGTTTCAAAGAGAGGAGATTGCTTGCAATCTTTGTTCAAAGTAACACGCACAAGCTTTGTTCATCAAAATGTGTAAGAATGTACTTCATCCTTCCTTCCTTCTGCCATCGGTAATTGTTAATTACCCAATTGCTTCGTTATTCCAGTTAGCCTACGTCGCTTCGCCGTGCAAGGGACAATCCTCCGGGGAAGACAATGTGCCTGATCTGAATTGCGACACAGGAAATGGAAGAGATCAAAATGCAGTAGTGACTGTAGCCGATAAGGTTTGTACTCAGTTTTCCGTACTGCACAGCATTCCAAGCGTCATAATAGCGAACAGCGGTTTCCGCGCATAGGATCCGATCCTGTACACGAACCAATTAATCATAATTCATGAATTTAAAACTTAAGTTCGACACTATTCATTGAACAAGCTGCGAAAATTTGATGTCGATTGGTTGAGTCACTCTTGAGAAAATTCTAAAATAGTGGTCATTTCGCTATTCGACACATTCTTCACCGGGCGGAATGCTGTGACCGCATTGAAATAATAAATATAGTGTACATTATATATGTATAAATACCATTTGTTCTTTCTGCAAAATTTCAGGACCTCGTTTACCTCACGCGAAGTGGCCTGAACAACCAGAAGGGGCTACAGGTAACAAGAATACAACTTTCGATACCAAAACAATGGTAAAAAATTCTTACAATTATCTACATTTCTCGGAAATGAAAATGAATTACGTAGCCTAACGTTGGAACAGTAAAATATAGTGGAATAACCCGATCCGTCCGCTGCTCTGATTCCAAAATGCGTCTAATTCTCTCACTTTTGCACACTCTCTCACTATATGTTCTGAATGATTTTTCGACGGATCTTTTTAATTCACTATATAGAATAAAGAGAAAAGGTTGCCCTCAGGGCATACACATTCTATCCGCGGCAAACAAACCGCAGACGAGAAAGCTTGCTCCGGGATACAGTGACCAGCAGGATCCATACCGTAAGACTATCAATATATTCTAATAAGCAGCGACGAATTCGCTTAATCTAATCTTCTTGAATATGTTCACGATGGGTTCCTCAGACATTCCCTCTCGAGCTCGCGTCGTACGGCAGGAAAGCGTCTCCTCCATCCCCGATAGTTGTCAGAAGTGTATGGTGGGCATCTGCATGCAGCAGTCCATCTTCACGGTCGGACCACGACATTCCCTACAACTAGTGACTGCAGCTAAGGACTGTCCCCCAGCCAACTTCGTGGGATACGGTAACACTTCCCTTATCGAACTGATATTCCATCAGAGAAAGAACCTACTGAAGTTTCACTTGTACACAGGACATAAGATGCGAAAGCCTGTTCAATTTTGACAATTCGAGAAAATGCTCAGCTCAAGTGTGCATTGGAATGTGCACGAAAAGTCAATCTTACAGTTATGAGGACATAAAATGCGAAAGCCTGTTTTATGAATCATTTACAAGAATTTTGAAGGATCATAGACTCGCAATGTGCAACAAAGTAGTCATACATATTTGGCGGAGAAGCGGAGAAGCGTATGATTGAGGGTCAAAGACGTACGCATGTTGCGGCGCCACAACGCCCATTCGTGAGTACAAATACAAGGACGCATCGTGGCCTGGTTAGCAGATAATAAACGGACAACTTAGTAAAAACAGCTTTGCAAAGTATTTATTTGTAAAAAAAAACTTTTTTTAGGTTCGCAGTACGCCTTCGGAGATCACGGAGTGGGCGAGTTCTCGGCCCCTCCCTTCGACAGTCTACTCACACCCACCGGGCAACTCTTCTACGCATGGCCCATCGCCATCCACCAAAAAATCCCCTTTAGCCAACTGAATGAGCACCTCCAATGGGGAAAGAGCATTGATAGAGTGAGCACGCATTTATTACACTTTCTAAAATCAATAATTGAAAACTGCTCTACTTTCTTGAAGCTTGTGTGGAAAATCAATCGTCCGTCCGCCCCCGAGCCAACCATGAACAAGCCCGTCTTTCACATCGAGAACATCCTGGTGGCCGCGAACAATCAAAAGGTGATCACGAAAAGCAACCGTCAGAACAACTGTTTCAAACTATTTGAAGCCCGTTTTTTTCTTATTTTATGACGATGGAATCAAGTTAAGGTGGAAGACATGGGCGTGACCCACCATGTGCAGATTCACCTCGTTGGCGACCCTTTCAATAACTATCGTTCGTTTAGCAGAAGATTTCTTTTTTCCTAGGAAAGTCGTGTTATTCCCATAAGAGTTCCTTACTCGCATTCCCCCCCCCTTATCTTTATTGTTGACGGAAAAGTTCCGTCAGTAGTTCTCATTCCTAATTCGTCTGCAGTCTCTTCTAATTGGCCTGCTCTCTCATCGTAAATAGGAATTACGACAATTGGCGGAACATTTTTTCTCAACCATACTCAAATGTACCTCTGTGGTTTCGTGAAACAGAAGTTCTTCAGTGCACACTCGGTCCGTTATGCGCAATCACGTGAATGAACTTCCGTCGGAGTGTCGCCAATGTATGGTCGGAATATGCAATGCCCTCCAGACAGGGGGACACATTGTGACGACCTTCGTGGACAGCATGAACGACTGTCCTAATGCCGCCGTATACTTCATCGGATACGGTAGTCTAGAAATTGGAGAAAAATTCAAAAATGCGAGAAATCATTTACTCTCGCAGTTTCACACACGCGCGATTGTTGCGGGGCGACAGAGAGGATAAAGGCGTGGACGGTACGGTGGAACTACACTGGAGTTTGTGAGTGGAACATAACTACTTTCTAGAAAGTTAGATTTTATTAATTCCTTATATTCCTTTTCAGTTGCTGATCACAGTCTCACGGAGCAGGCCGAAGGATTCTTCATGCGTCGCAGAGAGTCAGTTGATTATAAATATAGTGGATTAAATAGATCCGTCAGAAAATCATTCCTAATATAAGGCGAGAGAGTGTGCAAAAATGAGAGAATTAGACTCATTTTGGAACGAAAGAAACTGACGGATCGGTTTTTCCACTATATTATATCTTCACACCTTGATGGTTATGCGTATTTCATTCTCTTTCATTCAACCGTAACCGTAACCGTATCAACCGTAAGAAAGTGATCGATCATCCGTTTCCATTTCGCAGTCGTTTCGACTTCACGGGTCAGCAAATGTACGTGTGGCCTATGACCCCTTCCGTCCCCATCGACTCTGCTTTGTTCTCCCAATACGCGGCTGCCGAACCCAAACTAACCGAGGTTTGTTGATGCGTAGACATCAAGTCACAGCGCCCTTTCCTAATGCGCTATCCTTCTAACTCACAATCCAACTACATTGAAAACCGTAGAGGAAAGGTTTGAAATGAACATATTTGTAGTTGTATACGGAGGTGCACGTCTTCTCTCGACCGGGCACTAACGCCTACATCGTTGTGGCTAATGACAAGCCAGAAACAGTGAACATCGGCCTCAAGTATCCCATGATCCAAGACCAGTGTTAGTCATATTACAGGTTCTAGGAGAGTTGTCCTCAAAAAACGGAGCGATTTAATAATTTTGATCGAAATAATAAACTATTCCCGCTGTTTACGGCATCCAATTGAATCTTTACGTGTGACCATGGCAGGGATTGTTAGAATCGTAAGAAATTTGAAGCCAGAGAATTAGATCAGCACGCGTAGATATTTGCATAGACAGTTCGCAATCGTTTGCGTACCTTTAGTCAACTATCGTATTTCACTTTTCAATATTTCAACAATTATCTTGAATGAATGAGATAATAAAACGGTAGAAGAGTGTACGGTATCAATTGATATAGTATCAACTTATAAGTCATTTGACCCCTGATTATACTTCAAAACTTGCCATTCTGTTTTCAGACTGTCGAATGAACATTATCTCCAGTCTGAGCTACGATAGAGTGCCAGAAGTGTGTAAGTCTTGTCTGGTCGGATTGTGCCTGACCCGCGTTCCCAATGCAAGAGAGGAACACTACGTTCTATCGATCAAGAACGAGGCTGACTGTCCGAATGCCAAGACAAACTTTATTGGATACGGTATGTGACAGGGAACAAATAAGTGGATCACTGATTCAGGAGCGAAAAGTTTTGGATGTTGCGGAGCGACGAGAGATTTCAAGTGGTACAAGGCGAAAAGCGATTCAGGTACAGTGTAGTAATATCTATTCATATTTGGCGAAGATGAAAATAACTAACCTTTGATCTTTAGAAGAAAGTATTAAATTGCTGCATATTTTACAGCATGGATGTACTCAAAGTGCGAGAAGATGGACGGCTTCATAATGGACATCGATTCCACGGCTTACGATGTAGGAGCTTACGAAAGAATAGGTACGAACGCTTTCTGCATTTGTTTATGAAGATTTTTGGCTTAAAATAAATTTAAAATTCCTAAGGTTTTGTGAAAATCTGCAGGTACACTGTTTTACGGGTGGAACTACGATAGTTGGACGTTGCAAGTATCCAAACTGGATCCGACGCATCTTGCCATGGGGAAATGCCTGGCTAAGGTCTAGGTCTCAGAGAATTTCTACTTGGGTAAAACAATGGAAGAGCGATGAGTGTAGAAATATTTTGCTCTAATCCCTCTCTATACAACTTCCTTTAGATTCGCACCAATCTCCTGCGATTCGGCGAGCTGTACCAGGATACAAAGTGAGATACAGTTCCGGTGAAGCTTTGAAATCGTCAAAAGCAACGTTTAGTCGAATCCGAACTGTTCTCGTTCCTGAAGACGCACCCGAAGTACGGGAGGTCCCTCCCGTCATGAATCAGCAGCTTCCGTGCAATGGTAACATTTCATTTACTATGTATCTTCGCAATCCGACATCTTGCGACAAAAAATTATGCGTATTTTAAACGTATTTAAAAGACAATGTTCTTTAGTGAAGACAACAATTATCTCCCGCAAGAGACTATCTTCTGTCCCTTCCCTGTGTACCCAGTGTCTCACTGGTCTGTGTCTCATGAACACGGGAATCGGCTACAACAGCATTCGACTCGTCTCGAGGGAAGCCGAGTGTAACAACAAGTTCCTGGGATACGGTAAGCGAATTGCTCGTTCTATCATGGAGGATCTTTTAAAGGAAATGTCCCACGAAAAAAATCGTTACTGAGTTAGTCGTTGGAAACATAGCAGTATGGTCTAGATAACAAGATGTGCAAAAATCCCGATTCGAAACGGCTCTCTAGGCCTCAGTACGGCCATCTGAAAGTGTGGGATCGGTAAGTCTTGTGGGGTAGTTTGTAGTCTAGACCGACTAGCTAAATATCCCCTGGCATTGCCTGCTCGGTCTAGGTAGCTCTCCGTGGAGCAGGAAGGGGAGAGCTAGGGAAGGGGCGAAGGTCTTTAGATGTGTGAGCGGTAGAGATCAAGCGATGCCACTGGGTATATTTGGAGAGGGGAGTGCATGGTTGAAACTACAAACTACCCCACAAGATTTACCGTATCCCTCTCTTTAGCGTCGAAGATCGAAAACTGCTGTGGAGCGACGGTTCGCGTACAAGGATTCTACCTACGAAATCCGTCGATTCGTGAGTTCTCATCTCACGTATTGCTATATTTTGTTGGATATTGTATTACATGCTATATATCAATGGACAAAGTGTTTCCAAACACAACAATTCAGCGGGAATTCATTGGTCGGTGGGGGAAGAGGATATCGGGAAGATGACGACTTGGAGAATATCGCCCCAGTCACCCAACATGGTCACGGACTTTAGTGGAATTCACTTCTACGTATGGCCGAAATAGATTACATCGGCGATCTTCCATTTTTCCTGTCATTTTTGTCTTTGTGCCAAAGTATTTCACCGTCTTCAAGCTGTTCAGAAAAGGCTTTGCCAGTTTATTGAACAGAACAATACATAACCAGCCATGCTTGCAGTCTGCCGTTAGAACAATGCACAGGAGGCAAGACATTTCGAGCATAGAATCTGCTATTATAGCGGAAGAAAAGAGTAGCACTTTGACTATTGCAGCTGATGATATATAGTTAATTAAAAAGATCCGTCGGAAAATCATTTCGAATATAACGCGAGAGAGTATGCAAAAGTGAGAGAATTAGACTAATTTTGGAACGAAAGAAACTGACGGATCGGTTTATTCCACTATAGATACCACTGTGTTTTTCTTTGAGGTGCACACGATTGATAAGTTTGACTTGTACATAGATAATGGGTCAGGGTGCAAGGATCAAAGGTGAAAAAATTAAAGATCAAAGATCGCTTAAGGATCAAAGATCAAAAATGAAAGATCAAAGATCAAAGATCACTGCGGGAGTACGGATTGCTCCTGGGGCACGGGTTGCGGAGCGTAGTCTGCCGTGGGGTTCCACGAGTACCTATAAATATTGCCAACATATTCAAATTTGTTGTTTGAAATGAGTCAAAATTAAAATTAATGATGGTATTACTCGCCACAGCGAGTTAAACGATTGCTCACCTCTTCCAGTACCGGAGTAGAAGGGCCAGGTCTACCGCGTACAGCAACATGCACACGATGAGTGTACCCTGGAGAGATCAAAGATCAGAAATCATAGATCAAAGACCAAAGATGAAACTAACCGAAGCTAAGGATGGTACGGTCTGCCAGACGGGGTTTCGGGTGGCCCAGTAGGCAGCACAGAAGATGGCCATGGTTACACCCGAGATGAGAAGAAGAGCGATCATGAAGATGTAGAAGGTTGCTTCCTGAAGGGAAGAAGGGAGAAGTGGAATGGTCTTATCGATTGATAGCGATAGCATGCTTGAGAGTTGAATGGAACTGAGGTACCGTCAAGCTAGTAAATTGTGGGCCGTGTTTGAAACACTTGAAACAAGGCCATATCTCGGCTGGGAAAGATCGTACAGAGTTCTGGTTGGAATTTTTGGAATTCTCAGGACGAGATCTACTTGTGCATCAAGTTTGGTGATGAATAGACAACTTTAAACCGGTTAAAACGGCTTTTATCTTAGAAATCCCGATAAA
>LS887513.1:428239-468945 GCA_900490955.1 Micoletzkya japonica | reverse complement strand
AAAAGAACGACGTTCGATTTGTCATGACAAAAAGAACCACGTTCGATTTGTCATGACGAAAAGAACCACGTTCGATTTGTCATGACAAATCGAACGTCGTTCGATTTGACAAGCTCGTTTTTTCGCCTCTTCGTGACAAATCGACCGGCCTTTTTTTTGTCACACTTTGTTATTTTTAAATGACCGCCTCTTATATCAATCGATAACCTTCTTTTTTTCCAGACGACCGACGAGCATTGGCAGAAGACGATCCACAAGGAGATGGTCAAGGTGGTCCACAAACTGGTCAGTTAGTTCGCTATAGACTACCGTAACCCTCCGCCTACCGTACTCTCCGCTGCTTGCAGCTCGAGCTGGACAGTCTCTCGCTGTACTGGGACAGCGACGTCAAGCTGATCTCTGATCTCACCGACAAGAAGGAGATTCGCAACAAGCTGAAGGACATGATAGCCGTCGGCTCGAAGCGCTCCAACTCGAAATACAGTAAGACATGGTTTTCCGTGCGGGAGTTCGGGGTCGGGGAATACTCGGTGGGATTACGGTAGCCGATTGCAGTTCTCGAGCCGATCACGATGCAGGCGAAACTGTCGCTGAACCAGAAGCCGGAGACGGACGGCAGCAACTGGAAGATTCCCAAGGTGAGACAATGGACGCGATTGAAGTTACACAATTAGCGAAAGCGAAAAGCCTTCTTTGTGAGCACCGTCATTCTCTGACGTACAGGCGTCCATCCTAGTGTCCTACTGGTCAACAGCCTCCATCTATGCGTTATACAGTAAGACGTGTTGGTAGAGTAACAGACTAGCTGTAAGGGGGATAGCAGATTACGGTAGTATTTGAATTTTCTGATGTGCAGGTGGACTTGGCGGTGGACATGAACCAGTTGACGATGGCGATTGGCAAGCTACAGTACCAAGATCTGCTGCTCTTCCTCGAGGCACAGGTAGAGATAGATCGTTGCGGGACCTTTTATTATTTAGTTATTGATTTATCTCATGTAGGAGCGCTTCACGCTTGCTGGACAGTATCTCAAGTATCGACCACCTGGCCTGAACGAGTACAAGGGACACTACAAGAAATGGTGAGGGGTGAATGGGGTTACGGTTGGAGGTTATCGCGAACTGGGGGCAATTACGGTAGCATCGTTATTTGAGGTGGCACTTTGCGTACAATGCTATACTGGAGGAGAACGTGCGGAGGAGGAGAAACAATTGGAGCTGGAAGAGGATGAAGGCACACAGGTTAGAGAGGAGGTTACGGTAGGCTAGGATTACGGTAGGTTACGGTCGGCCATTCCATCGACACTTTCGAATAGATTTGATGAATTAAGCGCTCGATTTGATGAGCTGGTTGTTTCCTGTTTTATTGATCAGTATGCATTGAATTTCGATCGATCGATGTCACTCATTATGGTGAATTAGAGGAGTACGGTATTTTTTCCGTGCAGGGATCTGGTGAAGGAGTACACAAAGGCATGGGTCACGAAGCAGACTGAAAAGAGTGCCGGAGGGGACGTCGATAAGACCATCAAGGTAGTACGGTAGTTGAGTTTGTGCAGTAGGAGGGGAAGGGGAGGGAAGGCAACCTACAGTATGCCTGTTTTCGTTGCAGGAGGCGGAGGAGAAGCTGGACGTGTTCAATGTGAACGTGGCCCGTCAACAGGCAGAGATGGAGATCGATCGGAAGGGACTCACGAGAGTCGAGGATCTGCCCCAAGGATGGACCGGATGGGCCAAGAGTTGGTGGGTTAAATTCCTCTTTGATTAATTTTTTTCGACGAGTGGTTAACCCAATTTTTTTTCTGGTATCTATTTAAACCTAGTAGGCTCATCCTTGCTATACATTTGCAATTGGTAGGCTGAATAGTTGGACATTTTGCACACATTGCTTGTTTTCTCAAAGTATGGTCGAGAACGCTGCTCACATGTGGATTCTAAGAAACGTTTTTTTTTTTAAAAAAGAGGCGCAACGTCTTCTTCATACAGGTGGAGCGGGGGCGAGACTCCGAAGCCGCCTCAGGGCAAGGCTGGCGATTTGGCTGCCAAATTCCAGGAGGCCATGACTCCCGAGGAGAAGGCCAAGCTCTTTGAGGCTATCGACTACCAGGTACGGTAGACGGGGGCATAGAGTAAATTATAGCGATTAGAATAATAAAGCCCGTTTTTAGACGCTTTGCTGGTATTTATGAAGCTTTGAAGGACATTATCCAGGAGAATTGACTGATGATTAAGAGGAAATATTCAGGAGAACATGCCGCCAACCAACTATCCGAAGGAGTTTGTCGAAAACCGCGTCGACTTCAAGCTGGGACAGGTGAGGGTTACGGTAGTTTAGGTAACTACAGTATATTGGAAGGTTACTGTAGATTGTGGGGAGTACAGTGTCGTTTGAGATCTCGATTATCGTGGAGGGGGCCATCCAGATGGACTACGTGGGCATTCACGCGAAACTCCTGCACAGGGCTGCTGCGTCGGCCATCAAGTAAGGCTAACTTTAATCTTAGTTAAGGACAACCTTAGAGGCTAAGTACGTCTTAAGGTTTAGCCTAACGCATCTATCTTACTTACAGTCTGACCGCGCGCGTTTCCGAAGTTCGCATGGATGGCTGTGGACAAGCGATGCTGCGCATGAGGGAGAAGGGAGAGTGGCTGGCGGTTGAGGTACGGTAGGGGGTTACGGTAGGGGAGGGGAGGGATACGGTAGATGGTGGCACTCTGATTGAGAGATGCAGTGTTTCGAAGAGTTCGTCATTGAACCTCCCGATTTGATGAAGAAGTGATATTTTGGCATATGGTATATCCGAAGAACAGCAAATCGATCACACAGCACGTTGCTTTGTACGCATTGTCAAACTCATCTTGCAAAGTTTCTCGAGACTGCATTTCTTACTACAATAGACTCTGTTGTCGCTTGCTCTTTTGGTATTCATTTCATTCATTCTTTATTTTTTTATTAAATTTTTTTCATTAGGGGTTCGGCTGTATAAGCATTGTTCGATGTTGCTAATGATATGTCTTCCTAAGGTGGATACGAACCCGCTCGCCGGAGGCTACGACCAGAAGGTGATGCTGCGCATTGCCCCCGTCAACTTTATGTACCACGCTCCTGCGGTCAACCAGGCCATCGAGGTGAGCTAATTTAGCGGGATTCATCTAAGGCTTACCTTATTCGTAGGAAATCAGCTTTTTAGATTTCCTTAATTAGCCTAAAAAACTAAATGATTAAGGTGTTCAAACCGCCCGAGTCGGTGAAGCTGAAGCAACTCGCGGCGCTGGCCATGTCACAGTACGAAGTGGTCAGTCAGCAGATAAATACTCATAATTGAAATTATGTGGTCATTTTCCATATACGGTAGGGTAGCCATATAAATAGAAAATTTAGTACAGCGGTGGGGGTAATTTCGCACTGCGGTACGGATAATTTCATAGTAAGCGTCGGCCTGCGGGCGGGAGGGGTCCTACCCGTAAATTACAATCAATTACTGTATTTTTCCCCTATGGTCAGTTGCCTTAGCATGCCTTAGCAGCGTCCTTAAGGTGCCCTTAGCTAAGGTCTCTGGTTAAGGTCAAGACGCGGTCGGTAACCGGACTGCAGCACGCTGTGGACAATAAGTCGACACTCGTCCTGGACATGGTTGGTAGTAGTTGCCTTAACCTTAAGGTCTCAACCTTAATTGTAAGGTCTACCTTACCATAAGATGTTTACCTAAGCACGACTGGTTAAGGTCCTTGACCCTGTGACCATCTACATCTCGGAGGGCGGTACGTACAATGAGTTCAAGCCTGTGTTGTTGGCTGATCTCGGTCAGCTGACTATTTCTACCGTACCCGCGACGGATAAGGTAAGGAAGGGGTAAGGGGTTACGGTAGCGGAGGAGACAGTCAGAGAATGAGTTGTGTTTCACACAGTTCATATATTTACTGCTCCGCAAAGATCTGGATTTTCAGAACGTTCAAACGATTCCAGTTAATAATGTTAATCGTAATGATAAGAATATTGGTTGATCAGGGTGGCGACAAGATGGCAGCCCTGATGGAGCAGGCCTACGATCGGTTCCGCATCGAACTCAGCAATGTCGTCGTGTTGCTGGCTGAGGTGAGCGGGATACTGTAGGGGTTACGGTAGTCGAGGGATACGGAGACTGGGGTATACGGTAGCATGTAGTTACGAGGGCTTCACAGCACGTTAAAGAATGTGAGGTGTGATGAACAGTCTATCAAGAAAACTCATCATGGAAAATGGTCAGAACTAACCGGTAGATGAACGCTGTGCTTGGGATTACGGTATGCCTTCAGAACATCAAGGAGGCCGAGGTCGCGCGTCGCCTGCAGTCGTCTCCCCTGCACATCCTGAGACCGACCGGCTTCGACATCCAAGTGCACAAGTGTGGCATCGACGACCTGAAGCTGGCCAAGTACGCAGGGGATATTATGAATATTATAGGGAATAATATGAAGCTGGCCAAGTATATAGGGGGACATTATGTAGAGTTGTGCAGACTGCTCATTTCGACAAGTACGTTTCATTACTTTTGGCGATGAGACGCGTCGCGGCTAAGAAAGATCCAGGAAACATAATCATTGCACTGACCAGTCTGCGCATCTCTAATATTATGTTTACTTGTTTCATGTTATATACCGGATTATGTCTCGTCAGCTTAGATATTTGAACTGATAACTACTCTTATATGTAACTCACGCTTTGCGGTGTACCCCTGACTATTACCGTACTCTCGAGCTACCGTACCCCTCTTGCAGACTTCGCGTACTTGGTAATCTTCCGGATATCGTGCTGAACATGTCCGATGAGCAGCTCATAACCCTGCTCCAGCTTCTCCTTTCCATTCCCAAACCGCCCGCGGACCCCGTTGTAGACACCAAGCAGGTGGGCTTTTTCCCGCGGTTTATCGATTGATTTATTGATTTTCAAAATATACCGTGAGGTAGGTAGAGGAAAAAGGATGAAAGGGGTGCGGTAACATTTACGGTATGCATAGATTTTCTTTAATTCAACTTATATTAATTAAGGAAAAGGAACTGAACTATTAATAAATTATTGCAGGAAGAACCGAAGCTAGCGGAGCCGAAGCTCAGAGATCGGGCGAAGATGAAGACGATTATGGAAGACGATGTACGGTAGATTAGGGGGGATGGGGTGGGGGGGGGGGGTAGGCAATATACATACTACAAAAGAGTCCTTTTGAGAGATTACCTTTTTAATATGGTTTAGTATAAGGGCAGTTGAAGGAGGGAGAGATTCCTGCATATACGTATTCTCGTAAGCAGTCTGATTTGCAGGTGGAGATCGACGAGGGAGGAGAGAAGAAGAAGAACGACGCGCTGGCCATCAACAACCAACAAGTGCAAGTGGAACTGGAGTTGACGCTGCACGAAGTACGGTATTTAGGAGATTATTATAGTTAATTTACGCAGCACACACACGCACAGATGCTAATAAGTTCTCCTAGAGTTTGATAGTTTTATGCTGCCGGCAAAACGTAAAACACCCTACTTCGAATCCCTGTCCCTATAAGCTAGTTGGCTTGAAAACTTTTCCGTGATATATTTAAAAGGCATTTCTTCAACGCGTATATATGTAACTGCATTAAATATCTTAATTTGCTACTGTCAAGCATTTGATCGCCAACGGTCCGTTTGTAGGTCAGTGTGTACGTGTCGAAGGGAAAGGAGGAGATGGTCGTCTGCTCGATCTTCGGAATGAAGTGCAAGCTGCAGATGAGAACGCACGATATGATCGTGCGGGCGGAGGTGTGTGTCTTCGTCATATCTTTATGTATTTTCTACCATTTTCAGTCCAATAAATATGGCTTTGATGCTAATCTGAGCTAGGTTGACTATAAGTGAATCGTGTGTGTGAACCTAGTAATATCGGTTTAAGATGGGTTCGCTCCGCGTGCACATGCCCAAACTATCTGCCCTCGCCCCCGGAAGGGAACATCTGTATCTCGTGGACAACAAGGAGGGAGACGGACCGCTGCTCAGCGTTGACTTTGTCCAGGTAGGCAAGAGTAGAAACGAGTTCTGACCTTATTTGAAGTCGTCCGAATATGCCCCGGTTTTTGGTAATTGTGATAGTCGCAAAGATAATAACATACGACCGGTACCTTTGGCCTCATAAACCCAGACTGCAACGGGAAGTCAGCGGGTGGATACATAGAGTACTCTGATGAGCTGTGCTGTAACGGATCAGTTGAAGATAAAGCATATGCTGAAGCTATTATTATCTTGGTTCTTTACTGGGAATGTAATATCAGGCTCCGCGATGTATCGTATTATTAGCTGATATTTCCATCGATCCAGGCTCATCCCGAGTCTCCGTTCTTCCTCACTGAATACAAGAAGACGGAACAGCACGTGATACTCAACTTCACCGAACTCATCGTTTCCCTCCATCAGGTTGGACGCTCAAAATGCAACTTATTTGAAAAATGACGTTGTCGCGGTAGTTTGTCAGACCATTTTCACGGTTATGCTTCATGAATCTGGTTATATAAACAACCCCACCTTTTACAAAGGGATGTGAAACGTAACCGAAGACGTTCGTCTCCCATTTTTATTATTAATATTTATTGCTTGCAGGAAGCTCTGGTTGGTCTGAAAAAGTACGGAGAAGAAGTGCAAGCGAAGGTCAATGAAGTTATGGGCAAAAAAGAGGAGGAAGAAGGAGGTAGGCACAGTTTGGGGTTGTTCGGTTTACTGTAAAACAAACTTCGGTTGTGATTGAAAACCACGCGCGATTTGGGTATGTATCGTCTTATTAGTCTCGTTATCCTTTTAAGTTACATCTCAATCTTTCGGCCCAATGATTATGCAATGAAATGTTTAATCTTTAAACCCGTTTCATAAGCCATTCACTTCCAGAGGATGAGATCGAGGGCAAGGAGGAAACGGCAACCGAGGCTGTGAGTAGGAAGTTGTCCGAGATTATGAGCAACAGGTGAGGGGAATACGGTATGCGGAGGGATACTGTAATGAGGATACGGTAGAACGATGAGCACAATAGAGTAGTAGTATACTCTATTGTGCTCATCGTTCTACCATATCCTCATTACTCTCATAGTGCGGTATAGTTTAGCGCACAGAGCAAGCTTTGTGTAGAGAAGAAAATGAAGTTACGGGCACTGATTATACCGTAGTCAACGATACAGTTTGCGCATACAATTCGCGTTGTCAAAGTAGATGTGTATAAAATGGTAATAGGATCGTATCGTATGATCTAGTTACAGTATGCCTGATTACAGTATGAGCTCGCTGTCTGCGATGCACAAGGAGTCTTCAGCGAGAAAGAAGAGCCGAAAGCCGGTAGGATATTCTTTGAGATGAACGCTTTTTGGCTAGGCCAGAGGCAATTAGAATAATGTTGAGTAAGCATTCTCCTATTGCAGACTATGCACCAGTCGGCAGAGACGGAGGTCATCAACATGAAATTGGATGCCAAGTTTGGCGCTCTCGCCGTCTTCCTGGGATCCGAGAAGGCGCTCGAGAGTGTGATGGCCATCGAAGATGTGAGACTGATCTTTGATCTTTGATCTTCATCGTTGATCGTTGATCTTTGCAGATCCGTGCGAGTGTCAAGATGACGAAGAAGGCGACGGAGGTCAGTGCGACGCTCAAGGGAATCACCATAACCGATTCGGCTAAGGATGCATTGTACAGGTGAATGAGGCGCACTTTTGACTAGAGTTGGACGGATGCTCTGTAAGCGGGTCATCAATGTGCACAAATGATCCGAGTGAGAGAAGGACTTGGCACGCTCATCGATCATTCGTCCAACTCTACTTTTGATTTGCTAATTCACATTATGCTATATTGCCAAGAACTCACGGTATCATTATTGCCCCGACATAGGGGGATTATATAAAGTAGGTGAAACGGAAAAGGGGAGGGCTGAAAATGCAGAGGAAGAAGGGCTATTACAGTTTCGGTCTCGCTTAGAGTCGGACGAATGGTCGGTGATCGTATCACCAAAGTGCAAGAATGATCCGAAAGAGGAAAGGAGTGCGAAGAGACGCAGAGACAATGAATGCACTCTGGTCATCCGATCACCGATCATTCATCCGACTCTAGTCTCGCTGACTCTCTAATGCTCATTTTGTTACAGCAAACTAATGTCCGTGCACGGTCAAGAGGATGTAATGATGCGGTTCGGAATGACCCAGTACAATATCGAGGAGAAGCTGAAGAGACCGACCGACATCGAGATGAGGATTATGGTAGGCAGAGAGGAGTGGGGTGGGGTACTGTAGCTATCGCGAACTGAATTTTTTATTGATTCAAGATTAGAGTGTAGTTTCCAGCCATCACTTTATATCTTCAGTTCCGTCTAGCGCGCCTTCGGTTCATCTTCGTCAATCTGTGGGTCTCCCGGCTGCTCCGTTGGCTCAAGCCCTTCCAGGTATACGGTAGTACCGCATCCACGCTCTCCTGGGGAGAACGGTAGCTTCCGTTCGGGACCCTCCTAATTTCGTGCCTGATATTCAGGCTCAAGCGGCGGCCGCAGCCAGTGCGGCGCAGTCGGCAGCTCAAGCGAAAGCGGCACAGGCGGCCCAGGATGTCAAGGTGAGCAGGGAATTGTTTGAAGTACATCTTAGTCCTCCTTTAAGACTTTGAAGTTGGGCATAAAATGAGAAGGTAGAATGTATGACTGAGCTGGTATTGATCAGGCTTGTCAATGGTTTCCAAACCCTAATCGATACCCTTCCCCCCCCGCCCCCCTCCTTATCCCCATTCCTATAGGCCGTCCTCGAGTCTCGTCCCCCTCGTATCGAATTGGACGTCCAGCTAGATGCTCCCATCATCGTCATTCCTCGTCTCTCCACTGCCACCGACGTCATCATCGTCGATCTCGGTATACGGTAGTCTCGTTCGTGGCGGGAGCCCGGGCGATTTGAATATAACAAGGATATTGCAGGCAAACTGACGGTAAACAACAAGATAAGTGCGGAGAAGGTGAAGAATGGCCACGTTGTGATGGATGCCATGGAGGTCCAGCTGGCCGATATGCACTTGTCCATGTAAGGGGGAATACGTTACGGTAGGGAGGGATACTGTAGGAGGGTTACTGTAGATATTTAAATTTTACTGTAGGCAGTAGTCATCTAACAGTAGGTTAACTACTACTTGATAGGAAAGGGGTTACGGTAGTTGTGGAATACGCGCGTTTTTCAGTGGCAGTTCGGAGCAGCACGGGACGAAGGTCGTGGACCGGCACAACCTCCTCGATCCACTCAACTTCTCCGTCCGCATCTCGCGCAATCTCATGTGGAACGAGAGCAAAGAGGTATTATTATTATTATTATTATTATTATGGACGAAAACGTTCCGTCGCAAAATTCATTCCTACTTTGTCTGATCTATCTTCATGCTGTTTCGCTCTGTCGTTGGAAATAGAAATGAGACAACTGACAGAGCATTTTCCTCAATTTTCTAATCTTTATGAAAATCTAGGTATGTATTTGCAGCGTCCCCAAGTGTCGCTAGATATGCACCTGGCCAAGGTGGAGGTGTCCATGTCCCAGAAGGACTACAGTACCCTCATGAGCACGCTCAGCGGCAATCTTGCTGAACAGGTTGGTCTATTCGTGGAGATGCATCGACTCTGTATTGCATGAATGCGGGGAAGTTTTGGTTGTTTGGTTGTAAGTAGCCTACCAGCCAGAAAAAAAAACCATACATTCCGCAGAGCCTAACAAATCGAATTTCTCACAATGTAGGGACCCATCACCCGACCGTCGGGTCTGGGCCCATTTATGTTTCAAAAGTATACTGTAGAATTGGGATACGGTAGTGTGGATGTTGTGATGTGCAGGTGGAAGATGACGACGAGGTGGAAGTGTTCACTCCCGCAACCACGAGAACCCCTGCGATCGACGACAAGAAGGACGTGAAGATCGAACATCCCGGAGACAGGTAGTAATAGACGGACCAGTTATTGATTGATTAGTGAAGTAGTCACAGTATCCTGAAAGGATTACAGTACCTAGGATAATTACGGTATCTTAGGATTACGGTATGTCTTGTAGAGTGGCGGACGCAAGCAAAGACGAGGCGGCGGCTGTGGCGCCGACGAATGATGTGCAGGTGGGATTACGGTAGAATTGAGGAGAATTTTGCTTGTAATGTTTTGAATAATTCTTACAAAACCTGAAGCGATTATGAAAGATGGAGTTAAGATCGATGTGAGCCTTATCGTTGACGAAATTCGCGCAGTTCTGAAGGAAGACGACGATGGAGAGATCGCGACTCTGTCCATTGCTGGGTTCAAGACCAATGCTAAGGTATGAATACTGTAAGGAAGAACAGAGTAAGGCCGTATATAAGCAGTAACGATACAGTGCATTATGATGAATGCGCAAACCTTATTTATGCATTAATCGCTTTTTGCAGTTATAAAGTGGCTTAGTTAGGTCATTAATGGTTTTGATACGTATCTGAGCGAGGGAATTTTCAGATTCTGGCCGATACTTCGATGGACGTGGCACTGAGTCTGGCCAGCTTTTCCATGAGAGACGACAGAACGGAGACGAAGATTCGAGAATTGATGGAGGTATGGTAGATAGAGGAGGGGTACGGTAGTTGATTAGAAGGGGGTTACGATATTATGTACTTGCAGAAACGAGGACATGAGAAGGATGACCTGATCAAGCTGCACTTTGCACAGAATAAGGACCAAGACAAGAAAGGTACGGTAGATGGTCATCATTATCTATTTCACCATTATCTATTTGAATAAAAATTAAAACAATAATAATAGAAATGAATGGTAAAATAGGAAAATGTATGGGAGCGTACTAGATTTCGATATAATTGCTATCATTTGCTTCAGTCCGTCTCGCGATGTGTGCCTTCTTCATCTGTCTCTGCCCCGAATTCCTCGGAAACCTCGCTCGATTCTTCACTGTTGAGAAGACGGATGAACAGATTGAGAGGGAGCTCCAGGAGGCAGAGAGGTACGGTGTGAATGAGACTGCGTCTCGAAGGGAAGACTGGGGATACGGTATGTGAGATGCATGAAGAATGAGTACCGCGGTTTACAAGTATCCCCTATGAAAAACCCATGAATTATACCCAAACCACTTAATCGAATTAGCCTGTTTTTTCACATACTTTGCGGGCTTTCGTATCTAGTTAGCTATATGTAATATAATTAGCGAGCTAAAGGAACTTGTGTAAGCTCAAATGATAAGTGTTATTGATAGGAAGAAGTTGGTGGGCGGAGCGAGTGCCTCGTCCTCTTCTTCTACTACAGTAGCCACCAGCCCGACGACTGCCGCCCCCACCGGGGGAACACTCGCTCTCGATGCTGACATCAAGGGCATCGAGGTACTTGGCGTATCCTCGCATTCTCGTTTGCGTTCCGACAATAATGGATGGGATTACCGCTGTTTACCTTATTTTGCTGGCTTATTCATGCTAATTTTAGTGAAGAATGGATATGAATAAGGGAATGCTCACAGGTTATACTGGTAGAGGACTCGACGCAGCCGCAGAGCTCGCAGGCCCTCATTCTGACCTTCAACTGCAAAGTCAAGTCGCATCCCGTACGTTATCATTTTGTAGTTGTGTTATTGTTATTAGTTATTATGAAATCAATATTTATTAGAATATTTGTCCGTTCAGACAGCAGAAGCCGAAGAGATGACCGGAGGCATCGAGGGACTGCACATATTCTCGTCGTATTACGATGTCAAGAGGAGGAACGAAGTGACTTATGAGGTACGGTAGGGAAGGGGTACTGTAGCACGGAGGGTCACATATGTGTTCTGATCAATGGCAATGGTCAATTTTGCTAATAATATTCTAATAAATAGAAAAATAATTTTCTGATAACTTTAAAAAAATTGTTGCAGGTTCTGAAGAAGGCGGATATCAGTCTGAGCGTGCGATCGGAGAAGACGAGCAAGAATATGGATGTGAAGGTATTGAACGAGGGGAGGAATGGTTGAGTTGGTGGCTTAGTTGGTAGCTCAAGATTAGCATTGCCACCGAAAGTTATGAGGCTATGAGAAGGCTATGAGTGAAAGCTATGGGGCTTGCCATTCTGAAGAGATACGCCTATCTGTAAGGTTTCCACACGGTTTCCCAATGGATCCGATTAGCTTCTCTTCTGTGTTGTTCGCTTTCTCACTAGGCAACTCTGCCCCATCTAACAAGACTACGGGTACCCACCCACTGGCCCTCCTCTAAGGTGGACTCGTCTCCCCTCGAGCTGCACATGGCTCCGTCCATCATTCGCCTCCTGTCGGCCGTCAATTCGCAGTTTGCCGCTGCCAGTCAGGAGGTATCGAGTAGAAGAGAAGATAGGCCTTATTCTCTTTTTCTTTTATCTATTTTGCGATTTATGACGTAACAAAAATGCGGCGCATATTGTCAGTAGCATTCCTGATAACCTATATGAAGTGCTTGAAGCATATTCGGGCAACTAGATGCAATCGTTGGGTAGCGAGTTCTCGTCCACTCTCTTCTCTACCTTTTCATTCAGCGCCCTCCGTATATATTCATTCATTTCTAGCCAGTTCCATGAATATGATTATTCTTACACGTATTATTCTCTCAATTCTATCCCTTCAGAAGTCGGTGGCCGCCTCGGGGGCGGTGCGCGTGCGTCGATTCAACAACTACTGGCAAGCCAAGCCCCTGGTCGAGACCAACTACTGGTTCCTCAAGGTATGTCGCAGTTCTCAAGGGAAGGAGGAAATGCGGAACAAAATCTATGAAAAAGTGGAAAAGCAAATATGACACACGAAACAAGGGAACAATAAATATGCGTAAATTTTCCCATTTCGACTTTGAATTTACTTATCACTTTTTTTTCCAATACCAAAGGCATAGCTGCTCTAGGCAGAAAGATGGTCGATACGGGTGTATTGCAGGTGCCGACTGGCGAAGAGGCGGTAGAGGAGGCAGTGGAGACGGCGCCCGTTGGACCGAAGGAAACAGCCATCGTCAGCTTCCCCCGGATATCCTTTACTCTGGAGACGGACGACAATGGCGTAAGCGAGGGGACGGGTCGAGACTGGAACATTCTTTGCGGCTTTTGGCTTTTGGGTTATGCTTCGCCCATCTCTGGATACTAGTGTTAGAAAGCCCGTTAAAAAAATTCTCATATCGGATTTGCCAACACTACTGGATACCAGGCAGTGGATTGATTATTCATTGATCGTGAAATATAGTAAAACCATAAAAGGAGATCTGAATAGAATATCTTCTATCTTGTAGGTGCGTACTCCCCTCATCCTGCTCGGAATGAAGATGGACGTCAAGGCGTCGAATTGGTCGTCCGCTCTCAAGGCCGAGGGGGCAATGTCCCTGCAGATGAACTACTACAACGAGGCCATTTCCGTGTGGGAACCTGTGAGTACTGTAGATACCTGGTTACTGTAGATTCATCGGGACTATAAGTACAGTAAAACCACGAGGCAACGGTGAAGAATAAGAGATATGCGGTCCTTTTGGTCAGTACGCTTCATAGCTTTTGGTGAAGAGACACGCTGTGGTTGTGGATGGTGTATGAATCATAATCGTCGAAGGGACTCGATTGCACATCTCTAGTATTGATGGCAAAAAATAAGACAAGAGACAAATCAGGAATTTAGTTTACAGTTACCAAGCATTAATGCATTGAATTGACTGCGGAAAAAGGAAGAGGCCGGCTTTGTGAGCATGTTGAAACACGAATCTTGCGGCCACGCGCACACCCGATTGCTCGTCTCTAGTGAATAACCCCTTTGCAGGTTATTGAGCCGTGTGAAAACGACGACGGAACCTACGACATCTGGACACTGCAGCTTACGGTAGGTGCTACCGTATCATACGTGGGCATAGACCCGCCGGTCGGATGGTAGGCCCCTATTTATTAGAAAATTAGCTTGTAAGGCTCTACAAAGAGAGTGCTCAAAAAGGTAGGCTAACAGTAACCTAGAGTTATGCGTAGATATTCCCCGCCTGATATCAGAAAAATATAATCCCTCCGATTACTGTACGGCGGTTGGCTGAGTATCATCCGATGGGCTACCGTAATCTCCACGCAGGTAACGGGCCGCAACAAGCTGGATCCGAACGATTCGCGACCGGATATGTCAGTGCGGCTGGAGACGGAGCACATACTCAACGTCACCTTTACCAAGTCGCTGTACGAACTGACGAATAAGCTGTCTGAGGTGGGTTACTGTAACGGATTACGGTATTTATCATTATATTAGTTCCTTTGCGTATTATGTTATATCACTTAGGGAAGCACCATTACAAACCTATCCTGAATGCGGCTATAAAGGCTGCATGAAACGTATCGTTCTGAAACTTTTTCCAATTCAGTAATTTGCCAGTAAATCTTGACCATCTATGAGGGAGAACTTTTCTAAGATCATTTATTCATTCAATAAATGAATATGAATGACTGTTCAGTCGTTCTCCCGTGCCGCGCAAATGATCGCCCCTCCTACGGGGACGGAACTCCCTGGTGACGAGCCCTTCCTCGTGCTCAACGACACCGGAGTCGTCGTCCAGATTCACAACTCGAACACGCTTCAGGTACGGGGGGGGGGGTGGGCAGATTGCATGCTCCCCTAGGGTTCGTTGCTTTATATCGGGTGGTTATTCTTGCCATTGTACACTAGGATAAAAAATAGACAAGCCAAAAGTAAGAGAACCAGAACATTTCGGAAGTAAGGTAGCGGACGGATCGTTGCCACTATAGATGAGTGAGTATCCGGCACGCGGTTACGGTAGGAAATACGGGTTACTGTAGGTGTCGAGTGACGACAGACCGATCGATGCGACGCATGGAGACTATGTGAGGCTGCGACTGAAAGATGACCCAAGCGATAGGAAGGCCACCTACGATCCCTTTGGACCACCCATACAGCAGGAGACGAAGATTGATATGGTGTAAGTGGGACGGGAGTTGGGCGATTCGAAAGGCTTGTTGGTTGGCAATTAGACGGGGTTAGTATGAAGTCGGGTTACTTAGTTTGCTATCGGAGTGCGGGAATATTCATACTCATTATACCTCTCATTCTGCAATGCATAATCCGGGAAAGTGATCCGGTTTGCCAACCAAGCCTAATATTGAAGGATGGAGATGTACAACGAGAAGGAGACGGTTCTGATCGGAAGAGCGGGAAGGCAAATGCTGGAATTGACACCGAAGAAAGACCGGGAGTTGGCCAATGGAGGGGATGTCGAGATACTCGGAGGAGTCAAGGTGAGGGGCATGGGGAAGAGGGATACTACGGTAAATAGCGGATGTGAAAAAAAAACTTTGTTGCGAAGAATCGCTCATGCTCATTACCGGAGCGCAGTGATTGCGAGAAACGGGATGGGGAGGTAATCGGGTGTACTGTAGGAGTACTGTAGGTGTACTGTAAGTATACTGTAGGTGGTGGCGGAGACCCGAGTCGAGGGTGGCCGGAGACTGCTCACGCTCTCATCGCACATCAAAGTACAGTCACACATCGACACCGGCATCGAGGTGGGTTACGGTAGCTTTTCGCCGCATATTGATTGAGAGATTGGGTAATGATAGCTAATAATAGTTGATCTCTACAAGTGTGTATCAGCAACTAAAGGTGCGAGAATGATAAGGTAAAATAGGAGAGGTACGAATAATACAATAGAAATGGAAAGAGTAGGGGAGGAGCGATAGAAGTTGGGTCTTGTAGATCTTCTCCCGCCGCGACAACTCGCTCGATCCGTGTGGATCGGTAGTCTTCGGAGAGAAGATGAACCTTCCCCTCTCAGTCCTTCACACCAAAGACTCGGAACTCTTCTTCAAGCCGACCAGTGACAAGTTGGTTATTTATTTATAATATTTATCTTTTTATTGTGCGAAGCCTGCGGTCCAGCAATAATACCTGAAGAATGGGAAGAGGAAGTGTGATGATTTTTCTAGAGCTAGGCTTTATTCTCGATGGTGGGAAGAACTATGGCAAGTGTCTTGATTGAGATGGGAAGTTTCGTCGTCGGGAGTTTGCTGGAAGGAATTCAACGGGACTTACCGGAAGATAGTCGAGTGCAAGGCAACGGACAACTCACACGAGACATTCCACTTTGAAGTCGTCGTCACGGAGGAGCGATGTGCCTACGGTGAGAACTATGGTTCTCCTTTTCGAAGCTTTTCCATGGTTACGTTTCAGTGTTTAAAACCCTGGTGAGAACAGGAATGTTGCAGTTTCTTGATCAGTTTGATCAGACTAAGGGCGCAGTCAAAAGCTGATCTTTTCATTGACTGTTGTCTAAAAAGCTCCCTCGCATTGATTAAAGGTTGCGTTCCTGATTTACGATAGTTATTTGCTAATAAGGAGGGAAGATGCTGTAATGGCCAACCTCAGGTACCCACTGGGTGCCGGCCTTCGTCGTCCACTTCCATCCTCCTCTCATCGTACAGAACCTTCTGCCATCCAAGCTGACCATCACGCATCCGGTCAGAATGCTACCTGTTTCGGTTATGTTTCACGATGATTTGATTATAGGTGGAATCTGTAGGTGTAACTATTTGTCTATTCATTATTTAGAAGGAGCAAGAACTCGAACCGGGAGACCACTCTGTCGTCAACATTGTGCCTGGCCAGCACCTCAAGCTATGGGTGAGTTGGTCTTTGGTCTCCGATCTTGGAGTGATCTTTGATCTCCCGATTGATCTTTGATCTTTGAGGTGACGCACCTGGGCGAGGTCTACCGGCTGGACATGCCACTGACGGAGGAGAAGCCCGAGTTGCAAGTGGTCGCGCTCAATCTGGATACGGGAGCCAATGAATTGGTGGGCGGACGGGTTACGGTAGATGAGGGGCTCGAGGGGATACGATATACTGTAGGGTTATCTTTTGAGGCTTTTCTCTTGCTATCTGTTTACGCCTCTGTGGATACGCCTATAGAGCATCAGAAAGATGTATTGTTGCTTAGAACTGGATAGCTCTAGCGTATGGATCAAACAGTGCTTATATTTTGTTGCTCATTGTTACTTATTGCTGAGGACTACGGTAGCCGCTACAGTACCTCCGTCCTTTCAGTTGCTCGGTATACGGTGGTCTCGCGAGCAGGGAGGACTGCGAGGATCGCTTTATGCACCCTTCTGGCTCGTCAACAATACCTCCCATACGCTCACCCATACGGTACGTCGGGGAATGATCTTTGATCTCTGATCCTCGATCTTTATTCCTAATCATGCATACTCCCTTACTCAAAGCGGTGCAGTAACATGGATTTTGTACGTAACGCATAATTGGGCTGAGGTCTCGAGCCCTATTTGACCTAGCAGTCAGTCCCTTTTAATCTCGATTTGGGATACCTAGATCTGCTTAGAAGCTTGATCTCAATTCGAATGAGAGACCACGCCTGTTTGAGTGTGCGGAAAGCTAAAGTAGCTTACACAATTTCTAGCTTAACGCCCCCTCCTTTACTCCTCTTCTATCTCCTCTCCTTTCCCCTTCTTTCCCTTATTTTGCCTATATCCTTCCCCTTTTCCTTGGTTTTCTGTCTGCGTTGTCTTTTCGTCTTCTGCATTCTCTCTTCCCCTTCCCCCTCTCCAAACTACTTTCAGTTATGTTTCACAATCTTGCTCTCGCTCCGTCTCACTCTCTCACTCTCTCTCGGTGGTCCCCATTTGGCGGGAGGCGAACTACATCATCTCGAGCGCTGCTCTTTGATCTTTAATCTTTGATCTTTGATCTCTGCCCTCCCCCATTCCCCGGTCTGTTCTTCAGGAGTGTTCCTCGGGGTTCCTGCCCGCCTCAACCGCCCAATGCGTTCCATGCAAGAAAAAGGGTCTCCCATCGGATTTCGAGGTCTCGTCTTCGCTCATGTTATTGCCCCCTCTCTTTCAGCACTCGGATCCCTCATCCGAAACGACTGACGACGGTCAATCGGACAACTTGGTGCTCCTCTTTTGCCACTAACACTTAGGAAACTTGTTTTCTTAGCTAGGGTTAAGGTTAGGGATGCCTTAGCGGGCCTTGGTTGCCTTTCTTCGCTTCCAAGTGGCTTCCAAGGTGTTGTGCGCTTGGGACTGCATGCTAGCGCTTGGTTTCTGGTTCTTTTGCGGGATTCTGATGGAACGTCGAGGTTTCTTGGGAAAGTGTGACGATTAGTAATGGTGGCATGATACGGAACCATCGATATGGGTTCGGAAAATCTATGTAAATATAGCTCGGATAACAATGGTGATTGCATCATGTTAATGTTGTAATACCGTGTATAACGCGACTCAGCTCAATTCTTCTAGGAATGCACGATAAGTACTTTGGACAGTCGATTCAAGGCATGTCCAAAATGATTATCGTGCGTTCCGTGTGGAAAGCATGCTTGAGCTCAAACGGACACTTTTCACTCACATCCGGGATTCGTTCGCGATTGAGATAACGTGCAATCTGTGTAAGCGTTGTACTCTAGCTACCTGGTGGAAATATGATTGCGGTGAAATGTAACTCGTACGGGGGATGTGACCATATAGCCGTTACTTATAATATTTCTTTTTACTGTTGTGTTAGAGTGTGGAGGTGTCCGTGCCGTACAATAATACCCTCTCATCGTTTCGGTTGGTTTCCACGGCCAGTCACCGGAAACGAATCGAATGAGTCGATGTCCCCCGATCTGTGTTATCCTAGGGATTACGGTAGGTTACCGTATCCCCACTTTGCAGCCCGACCACTCGGTTGTCCACGAGCCTAACAGTGCGCCCATCGTCCTGCCCTTCCCCAGTCGTGATCTCGGACAGAAGAAGAAGGTATACGGTGGTTTGGGTTACAGTAGATTACTGATGACGATGATGAAGTGATATCACTGTGCCATTGCAGGCGTGTGTTCGAGTGGGAAATTCGAACTGGTCCGAGAGCTTCCCCCTGGACACTGCGGGAAATGCTTCGAGAATCTCGTGCAAGGCTTCGGATCGCGATCTGGATGTGAGTGGGGAAGATTAGAGAGGGTTACTACTATCGAGGAGTGGTCGAATAGGCTTTTACTTGTATTAGTGGAGAAGGAAGACCGACGAGTGATCGGTAATCGCATTATAACAAATAGAAGCAAGAATTATCCAAGAGAGGGAAGGTAGGTGAAGCGAAAAAGGCTGCGAATGCACGTTGGTGGTCCGATCATTATAGTGGAGAACATCTACATTTGACAACATGCCAAGTCTGATTTCTTTATTTTGGCTTGCTGCGGAAGCGTCATGTGACAAATCACTCTTGCCGAAACCGGGACACCTTTATACCAGGCTTGAAACGTAATCGGCGTGGGTTGGCTCATCTGCTCATTTTCCCTTCCAGTTGACGGTGGACATTCGTCTGTGTTCGTCGGGTCTGACGAAGGTCGTCTCCTTCTCTCCCTTCTATCTCGTGTCCAATTGTGGCCGTCTCGACATGGAGATTCGCGAGGACGGAAAGCAGGAGTGGATTGCCGTCCCTGCTGAAACGGTGAGTATACTAGAGTAGAGCATTCCATTCGGCTCTTTTTCACCAGTATGCTTCGCTGCTTTCGGTGACGAGACGCGTCGCAATTATGAATGATGTACGAAACATATACCTGAAAAAGACCCGAATGGAATGCTCTATACTAGAGATAGTCGAATACTCTTTTCCAATGTATATAACTTACATGACTGGAATACTGTAATTGCATATAGTAGAATCACGAGGAAAGGTTAAAGAATAGTGGAGAAAAGAATAGAGGAGCAGTGGCTTATATTGCTTCTGGTGACGAGTCGCGGTTATGAATGATCTGTGAAGCATATGCAACAAAAGGACTTGATTTCACATCTCTAGGACGTTTTGAGTATTTCGAGGCCTGGCTTTCAAGATATCGTTCATCGTGTCCGCGTAGATTAGTGAGCTGAATCTTCAGCTACAATACCCCTGCCTGAGGCTACAGTACCCCTTTCAGTGCGTGGGCCTCTACCCTCGCCAGTCGTCCAAGCGTAAGCTGATCTGTGTACGGTATGCGGGGGCGAAGGAGGAGTCGCTGCTCTTCCCGATAACCGAGAACCTCGAGACCTTCGCCCACATCAATGACGACACTTGCGGAGGTATACGGTAGCTATCGCGAACTGAAGATACGGTAGGATGAGTATCACCAACTGAAGAATGCGCTAGAAGGAGTGTCGCGAACTGAAGGATACCCTGCAGAATTAGTATCGCGAACTGACGCAGAGCATGGTGTGATTACAGTATCCGTCTCGGTTACGGTAGGCGAGTCGTCGGCGGTCGTCCATCTGTCGCCCTTCGCGCCGGGAGCCGCGCCCGCACACATCATCAACCATACCAACGTGAGCGGGATTATTGATTTACATATTTCACTTTGTAGACAAAATCAGTTAAATTATTGTGATTTCTGTGCTGCAGTAATCGCAGTCAGGAGAGGGTCATCTCGAGTCTTTCAAGGACATGAAGTGAAATGAGCTCAAGATGAGCGTATTACAGTACCCGGTGGCGTTCCGTCAGAAGGGTGGCAGGTCACAGACGATAGTGAAGCCGAGGGAGACGTGCATGTTCACCTGGTCAAGTTGCACCACAGAGAGGATCATCGAGTTCTCGTGCGGAGATGGAAAGGTATAGCAATGGTTGAGGAAGATGCTCCGTCAGTCATCGCATTCCTATTTCTCACGAGAGGGCGCACCGGCGTGAAGAAAGTACGGCAAAGTAGGAATGAGATTACTGACGGGACTTTTTCGGCAATACTAATTCTAATGGTAGGAATTCTAAGGTACGGTAGGAATGCGGTTACTGTATGAAATAGTGTCGGGTTTATCGATTTGTTTACCGAGAATCTTTGGAATTGGCTTCTTCTCAGGAGGAGGATACGCTCGACCAGACGCGCTTCTTTGAGCTGCAGCCGGATTCGAAGAAGAAGCGGTAGGTGGGAAAGGATCGCCCGGTCGCGGGAGATTTGAATTAGAATTAATTATATAATTGATGTGCAGGTTCGTGTACGTCGTGTCGTTCTTGAACGGTCGACAGAGGACTCTTCTGTTTGAGAGTGACCTGACGGTGGCTAAGGAGGCGAATGGAAGCTGGCAGACCGATCAGGTGAGAGGGAATCAAGGAGGTTGAGGGGGATTACGGTAGGATACCGTATATTCAAGATATATCTGATGGGAATGTATGCAATTGCAGATTACGATGCTCACGGAGGTCCTGCTTCACGGTGTCGGAGTGTCGGTGGTGGACAATGAGCTGAGGAAGGAGGTGAGAGATTGAAAGATTGCGTATGTGGGCACGGTTATAGGTATCCGCGATTGGGCTATTGATTGACTGCAGAAAGATTGCCTGGCTAAATTGATCTCTATGTACAGTGCAGTAAGCTACCGGCAGATCCTGCCCGCGTATGAGTGATTGAATGGAACTGAAGGGGAGATGGAGGAGTTGAATAGAGTGTGCCTCATTTACATACTCTTCATTTCTCATTTCTCTTCATTCTTCTCCGCTCTCCTATATAATTGAATGAGTTATAGGCTAGTGGCACTGTGGATGGAAGTCTTTCGTTTAGATCATGTACATGGGCATATCGTCATCCAGCATCCTGTGGGAGGAGGAATCGAAGAAGGGACGGTTCAAGGTGATGGTGGGGGGATGATTTGTTTCATAATGTTTCGGGTAGAGGACAAGAAATAGCGATACGGTAAATAATGGGACTACGGTATACTGTAGGTGTTCAACGTGCGAATGATGGAGGCGCTCGAGACGGCCTATCAAGAATGGTTGGTTGGCGGCGAGGAGAAGGTTTGTAGTTTGGTCTTTTATCTTTGTGTTTTGGAGTTTGATTTCTGTTTCGTTTAGACCTCGATGCCCGTGGAGGTGTTCACCGTCGACTTCAAGAACATGATTCTGAAAAAGAAGAAGAAGGAGGTAAAATTGCGGCGATCGTTTGAGAAGGTGAGTAGAGGGGTATTGAGAGATACCGTATTCGTCAAATTACCATTCCACCGTAGTAAACAGTTTTGTTTTGTGGTAGATGGCTTATCTAGAGATGGTCACTCTCTTCAGGGTATCTGGGCGTCGTTCGGCCAGAGCAAGGAACGGACCAAGGCGCATCTCAAGCTCAACCACTTGCAGATCGATAACCAGGTTAGCACTGCAGCATTCAGTTCGGGTCGATTTTGATGATTGAGTTTCACGACCAATTCATAATTCGCAGCAAATAGACATTACAGCCGTATTCAATCGATGGTCAAAGTACAGTATATTTCCATGGCTACCGTACCCTCCCTATCATATCTCTACGTGAAAACGTATTCAATGATACTATTAGTAAATAAGTAAATATATAAAATACAAAGTCAATATCCTTATGCAGCTGGACGCCTGTGTGTTCCCGTGTATGCTGGCCATGGTTCCTCCCCCCAAGAGTATCGTCCAAGACAACGTCCCCAAACCCTTCCTCGAGGTCTCGCTCGTCAAGCGAGTCAGCGAGCACTCGTCCGTCCCTGAGGTCAGTTCAGTTTGCGATAGCTTTCGTGGTGTGGCTACCGTATCCGGGGGGGAAGGAAGCCATCGTTGCAGGTGGAATACCTCAAAGTGCTGATGCAAGAGTTTGCGGTGCGCGTCGATCAGGGCGTCATCAATGCCCTCCTGCAGTTCATCTCGCAGGAAGAACAGGAGATCAAGTTCTACGATGTGGGTGGTCCCTGGGCTAGACTAGACTGTAGTTGGGCGGAGATCAAAGATCACGCTTTGCAGAAGGAGGCGTTCGCTGCTGATTTCGCGATGACGGAGACGAAACTTGAGGATCTGGCCCAATCGTGGAAGGTGCAGAAACCGAAGAGCTTCTACCACGAACTGCACATCTCACCGCTTATGGTACGTGAGAGGGTTACGGTTGTTGTTGTGATATTGAAGGAATTGAACTGGAATTGAGAACTGTGGTCAGCAGACCTTTCAAAAGTAGTGTTTGACCGCTTTAGAGTGAAAAAATGGTCAATAGTCAATGGCGAAAGTTATATTCATAGCTAATGATAGGCTATTTCACTATCTCGATAGCAGTAATGTGCAGCTGTTAGTTCGTGTCCACAATACCCTCTTCTCCCATTCATGGCCGGTCGGCTATCCGATCGGACGTTGGAACTCAAGAATTAAGTGCAAAACGCTTGTAAGGATGGCTGTTTTCACATTCCCTATATGTCTGCAGAAATGTTAGGACAACACAACTAGACGGGAAACCACTATTTTCATTAACTGTGATTTAGCGTTGATGTAATGACCGATTTGATGAAAGAGCGGTTTTCCAAGTATTAATCCCCCTTCAGATCCACCTGTCCTTCTCACAAGGCGGAACGTCAGGCGATGCTCCCGCCGAGATGCCCATCCAGTCGCAGTTCATCTCTGTCATCCTCAAATCGGTCGGAGTAACCCTCACCGAGCTGCAGGACGTCGTGTTCAAGTGAGCCAAGAGTAGAGACTGGGGCGGCACATGTACGTCAGCCGCCATAGCTCAGTCGGTTAGAGCGTGGGTCTAATAAGCCCAAGGTCGCAGGTTCGACCCCTGCTGGCGGCAAATGTTTTTTGCGCTTTTAGCTTTCAAGTATCCTGTTTTGCAGATTGGCCTATTTCGAGCGCAAGTGCGTATTCTACAGTAACGACCAGCTGAACGGAGAGATTATCTCGCATTACACGAAACAGGTAAAAGGGCGGGAAGGAATTGGAAGCTTCTTTGACAGTTTTGTGATGCTTGTTCTGTTCACGTTAGACCACATTATTGCATACAATTTGACCGCAATCGCATATTCTACCGTAACCCTACCGTACCCCGTTGCAGGCCATCAAACAGCTGTACGTGCTGGTTCTCGGTCTGGACATCATCGGCAATCCCTTCGGTCTCGTGAGGGATCTCTCGTCGGGAGTCGAGGACTTCTTCTATCAACCCTTCCAGGGAGCCATTCAGGTCAGCTATTATTATTATTGTACGAGTTCCTTTAGTGACTTTGCTTCACGTTTTTGAACTTCCCTGCGGTGCCTATATCAGTTATCAAGCATCTCCGGATAGGTATTTCGATAGGCATGCTAGGAAATACGCACATGACTTGGGACGACGTGTAATTGAAGGGACCGGAAGAGTTCGTGTCTGGAATGGCCCTTGGGGTACAATCTCTGGTGGGACACACAATGGGAGGAGCGGCCGGAGCGCTCGGAAGAATTACCGGAACTGTCGGAAAGGTACGCAATCCATCTGGATGGATTATCCATCTGGAGCGATGGCGGGGGCATCCACCTGGATGGATTGACCATTGCAGGGCGTTGCCGCACTGACCTTCGACGATGACTATCAGAGGAAGCGACAGGAGGATCTGAATCGGAAACCACAGGTTGGTTGGGGTTACGGTAGTCTACTGAAGGGAGTACTGTAGGTTATAATGCGAAGTTATACAGATGAGTCGGTGCAACGATTATGCTTCAGACACCATTTATTATGAAGCAACTTTATTATTGGTATTCGCCAATTGACTAACAATTGATCGTTGCAGTCGGTTTCCGAAGGAATGGCTCGAGGCTTCAAGGGACTGGGAATGGGAGTGGTCGATGGAGTGACGGGATTGGTGACTAAACCAATGGAGGGTGCCAAGAAGGAGGGAGCGGGCGGATTCGTTAAGGTAGGCAAAGAAGTGTCTACTGCGTTGTGATATGAGTATGACGATAGACTACGGTAGTACTAGAGTATGTTGAAGCAATATATGGGTCTGATTGTCCAATTGGACAACTAGGATGAGTGTCTGGTGAAAGCGAAGTGCATCATAGAATTACATGATGTTCGCTAATTACGGTAGGCCGCCAGCAATGATAGCGGGACACCGTTAGCTACCGTAATATGATTGATGTGCAGGGTCTGGGCAAGGGACTGGTGGGAGTAGTGGCACGGCCTGTATCGGGCGCCGTGGACTTCGCCTCCTCCACCTTCTCTACCGTACGAACGGTCGCCGGCGCCGATAGGAGCAACGATCCGTTGAGGTGAAGGGGACGGGAGGGGTACGGTAGGATAGAGGAGGTACGGTAGATAACACATTTTGCTATGGACATGCATGTGTAATAAGCTGCACTATCAAGCGTTGGATCATTCGAAAAGGCCCGATAAGAGGTTATCAAACGCTTGATAGCATGGACATTAGTTTTTTTTTACTGTTTGCTCAACTTCTCGTGATAGTTACTCAGGGACATTTTAAGCATTTGGGTTTGGCTGATTTCGAAACTCTTGCTAAGTAGGAATGATTCTGTTGTTAGCCCTCCTACTCATGGCGTCTCTTTTCGCTCTCATTTAAAATATGAAAGTAAATTGTTCCCTATTGCAGACCTCCTCGTCTCATTCGCTCCGACGGAATCATTCGTCCCTTCTGCCAATCGGATGCCATCGGATACAAGATCTTCAAGGTATATGATGAGGGTTACTGTAGTTGCTGTATGGGTTACGGTATCGAGAATGTCTCATTGTCAGGGGTACTGTAGCTGGTTACGGTAGCATTATCGTTGCAGGACACGGACCGGGGAGTGTTGGCGGAGAACGATTCGTACGTAGCGCACGCTTCGATCACTCCCAGATGTGTGCTTCTCGTAACCAAGAATCAACTAGTGATATCAAAGGTAGAGTAGTCAATACAAGTATGATTATGGGGTTACGGTAATGGATGGATTGGGTACGGTGTAAATGAAAGAATAGTTTACGTGAATTATTATGGAAGATGAGCGTTTTTCAGAGGACAGATGTGATGGGGACGTGGTCGACTGATTGGGCCACCGAGTACAGTAAGATACAGGCACCGACCTTTGTGGAGAATGGAGTCAAGGTGCGAATGCGTATAGAGAACTACTGTAGATTACGGTAGGATGCGGTGGGCTGTAATTCGTGCATAAATCCGTTCTTTATCCAGAATAAGTGATGAGTTAAACAGAGAAGAAATTCGAAATGGCAAGAGTAAGAGAGACAATTCTTTCAGATAGTGCTGAAGGAGAAGAAGAAGGGTTTCCTCGGGATCGGATCGACACAGGGAAAGATTATCACCTTCCACGGCGATTCACAGGTTGGCATTAATGTCAAACAGTGATTACTGTAAGATTACAGTAATCTCCGTGATTTCAGACGATTCGCGACAAGATCACGGAAGCGTACAAGGCAGCGACCGATCCCTCGTACGAGTCTCAATAAGGATGGATTGGTAACTAGAGTGTAGTGTGTAGTTTGATCCCTCTTCTTTCTACTTCAACCTCGCCCAATTTCACATCACCGTTCTCCAAATGCATAGTATTCATGCGAATATGTCATCATCATCATAAAAACATCGTTGTTTCCCGTCGTTTTATTATGCCCGTCATTTGTATGTAGTATGTATGATTTGCGCCACTTTGTAAGAAATTATTCTTAAGATAATCAACTACAATTGTTAGTATTTTTCCCGGATAATGCGAGATTTTTTGTTAGTTGAAATGTTTAGTTGTTTCGTCTCTCGTTGTTTAGGCCCGTATTCCTTTTCTGTATTCCTGTGTTCTCTTTATTCTTGTCGTAATTTGTAGCATTTCGGTTTCTCCTCCCTTTGCCTTCTTTCCATTGATATTCGTCCCTTTCCTCACCGGTCAAACGCTTTCTACCCTAATTAATTAATAAATAAACTGTTTGATAATTGCCGTGGTCTGGAGGAGAGTGAGTCGTTGTTGAACGACAAAATTATCTTCTATTCATTTGCTGTAGCTGTCCCCGAAGGAGGAAAAGAGGCCCGAAGTAATAACCTCGCCTAAGCCTAACCTCCGTGATAACCAACCATACATTTCGAAATCTGGTACTGCATATTCATTCGAGGCTATTGACCGGGGATGACGATTCAAGAACCGCTTTGAACGAGAGCTTAGCTTACTCGCAGCATCTCCTAATTCTCGCATTCCCATTTCTTCATTCCCATTCCAGTTATTCTCCTAGCATTAGAATAACTGGATACTTTCGCAATACAGAAGAGAAAGTGTCATGCTTGTGATGGTAGAATAATTAAATAACCAGAAGTGGTGAAACAGCCTTCTTTCCATTCGTTTCATCTCCAAGAGTATTGTTGTGCTGACTAACTAGTGTGACGCCCGTTGTATATATGAGGCGGTGTTGTGCAATGTTCCCCCTTTCCCTGTATCTCTCTTCGCCTCCTACCTCTCCCTTACTCCCTCTCACCACTCTCACTCCCTCCATTCCCTCTGCCTTCCTCTCACTCTCTGCCCCCTTCCCCTCCCCCTCTCCATTCCCTTTACCCACTCGGGTCAGCCCCCTCCCCATTCACCTTTCTTCTTCATCTTTTCGCTCCCCTCGTTTCTCCCAACTCCCTCCTTCTCCCCTTTTCTGTCGCAGTGTTCTTTTCTCACTGTGCTTACGTGTGCCTCTCTCCAGATTCAAACAAATCATTCTTCATTTTCAGTTTCCCTTCACCTTCTTCTTCCCATACAACAATGCCCTCCATTCACATTGAGGATATCGTAAGCTACTTTTTATGCGTTAAAATAGACTGCAAAAGAATCATAACAACTAGGGTCGGCAAACCGGTTCCCTTTTGGCCGTTGTTCAGGGTTATGTTTCACGATGGAGTATATTTGTTAAATTCACCATGATTTGCTCACGATGGAGCGAGCACTTGTATACGTCGGAGAAACCTATCCCAATAAAAGAATCGGGTTTGTCAACCCTAATAATAATTGGTCTAGTTGGCATTGATCCTGGACTGGTGTAATAATTACTGTTATTCAGTTTTTATTCAGCTTGGATATTATATTATAGGAGCACTTCGACAAGACGATCGATACGTCCAAGTTGGTCGTCGTCGACTTCACCGCCGTGTGGTGTGGACCCTGCCAAGGCATTGCGCCTGTTTACGAGGTCAGAATGGAGGGACGGACAATCAGAGAGAAGAGATAGTGAGGCGGGGCGAGGAAGCAGAGTGGAGTGTAGGCGAATCTCTGCTCTCGGCTCGCCTATAGATAGCTTCCTTCCTCCAGCCAAACTACGCCAAGCCTTGGCTGGGCCGATAAAATAGGGGAGATCGTATCGTATTCCGTTCAGGAGCTCTCGGGCAAGTACAGCGACGTGGTCTTTGTGAAGGTTGACGTCGACGAATGTGTGAGTTGATGATGGCTGGCATTTTCGCAGTCAGACGTGGGTGGTGGAAAGTTAAGTGAAAGAGGACAAATCGGAAAGTTGACTTCAGTTTTTCGTGTGTAGAAGGTACAAACATTTTTACCATTGGAATCAGCATGAAATTCCTGTGAGGCCTGCTCGAGTCTCTCAGCCAATGCGTTATATATTAATGCCTCAGTAGCATCAATTCTTTGAACAACGCCTTAGCATCAGTTTATCAGTCATCCTTTCACTACAGTCCCATACCTAAACCCCCGATTGGAGTCCATTATTCTTGGGACCCTGTAACTGGACCAGAGCCACCTGTCCACGCACATCCTCCACCTGTATCAAAGGGAACGAGCCTGAGTTTTTTTCAGGCGATTTAAGAAATAAAATTCCTATGGCAGGGCTTGCTCGATCGTCTCAGACACTCTGGATTGCATACCAAAAACACAGCGTATATCAAAGCTGGATCCACTAAAAAGGGCTACCGTAAACCCCTTACGACTACCGTAACCCCGCTCTGATTCAGGAAGACGTGAGTGCTCGGTACGACGTCAACAGCATGCCTACCTTCCTCTTCATCAAGAACAAGCAAGTTGTTGTGAGTTTCAAGTCTTTGTACGCATCATGAATCAGTTCTTCTGTATCTTCCTAATCAGATACATTTCAGGACCGATTCTCGGGAGCGAACCCCGAAAAGCTCGAGGAAACGATCAAGAAGCACGCTTGAAGAGGAACAACCGACCCGATTAAGGCATTCCTATTTTGCCATGATTCCCCTTTTTGTATTTGTAATGCTTTGAACAAATGTTAATAAATGCTTTGAACAAATGTTAATAAATGCTTTGAACAAATGTTAATAAATGCTTTGAACAAATGTTGTGCATGGAGGTCTCGGCTCGAACTCAGGATTCACCTTTTTGGCTATTTTTCTCTTAAAAAAATCTATGAGTGAAGAATTTCTATGAGTGAAGAACCACCCTCCCAATGTCATGCCTCAAGATGAAGGCGGGGTGAAGCGTATTTGGACACACGACTCCGTGCCCTTACTCTGTGCTTTAATAAATGCTTTGAACAAATGTTGGAAAACTGGCCCCGGATGTAGTCAAGGTTGGAAAGAAAGCTATAAGTGACAAAAACTCGAATCTTTTTGTGCTTTTTTGTGTGCTAATTAATAGCTGTGCTAATTATCCCCTGACCTCCTATAGACCCTCTCTCCTAGGGTTTGAAAACCAAACCTTTTAACCGCATTATGACACCGAGAGAATGAGGGGAATGGAAGAATGAAGAGAGTCAGACGATAAATACGCTAATCGAGCTTGGTTTTCAAACCCTACTCTCTCCCCCTCCCCTCATCCCTCATTCCCCGTCCCTTCCCTCCCACACACGGTTGTCTCATGTCCTCGTCCGTCCTTTTCATCTTCTTCTCCTTCCTTCTCTTCACGCAAGTGTATGCCGAAGATACGTGTCCTGACGGCGGTATAGTGGTCAGTTGTATAACTCCATTTACAGGTTGCTATTAGTCGATTATCCTAGCCTATAAAAGCTTGAAGATAAAAGATTTAAGAAAACGATCATGGCAGCGACCGTTTCCGTTGGAATGGCTGTGCTCGTCACTTCGATCATTCTCCTTAGATTCGCTCGCAGAAAGGTCGGTTACTCGGCTTCGATAATTTCTTCGAACGAGGGACTGTGTAAAGCGCGCAGAGAGGGAAACAATGTAAAAACTTGCCCGATCGTATTCCTCCCAACAGGCTAAGAAGGCGATCAAAAAGCTGCGTCTTCTGGAGAGCGCAATCAGGGATTTCGATGAATTCTGCGCCCGGTAAGAGGAATACGGTAGGCGCTGTACCGTAACCGTAAATGGCACTCGGTTTCCATTTTTGAAAACCAGGGAATTGCATATTTATGGAGATTTTTAATTTCTATTTAAGGACGTTTGGCTTTCAGCTCAAGATCGAATCTAAAGACTCCCCTTACAGAAAGTCGATACGAGGTCGCGCACACACCCTCATCCCCTTTTGTAAGTGACTGGATGAGGGATACTGTAACTACCGTACTCCTATGCAGATCTCGAAGCGACTTTCCCCAGTTTCGAATCGATCGATAACTGGTTATCGGTCAATAACCTCATGCTCATGCTGCATAAGGTGGACCCGATGGACTATGAGGTGGGCGGGGATTACGGTACGGAAGCGCTGGGAAGTCTACTGTAACTATAGCACCGTAGCAGTACTTGAGCAAGAGGATAAAATAATGCCATAACAAGCCTATACTTCGCTCGGCCACCAAAAACGATAAAATAAAACCCTTTCATCAGGACCTGATTCCCACCGATATTCCGGCCCAACAGCTACGGAACATTCAGAACGATCTCAAGTGAGCGCGCATCACTCTGCTTTTAAGCTTTTATTCAAGATTTTAATTTTTTTAAATCACACTTTAAGGGACGCCCTGGAGCACATCGCCATCACGTCCAAGTCCAGCGAGATGGCCGATCTCGGTAGGTGATCTTTGATCTTTTAGTTGATCTTTGATTTTTCAGTCTCCAAATGCGCGACGCGCAACTCGCGAGAGGAGCGCGCGGGGGAGGCGGGGGAGGCCCTACTACCCGAGACTCCTCTCGAGTCTACAGCCATTCCCTCACCCAGTCCCCTCCCCCAAACAGCTACCACCACCCCGCAGTAACCCTCCTACAGTATCCTACATCCGTCGATGCTTGCCACCCACAGTAATCTCGGTACCTACAGTATCCACCCGTCCTTGTCCAACCACCTGTTAGCTATTATATATGCGAATAAAGCACCCCCGAGGGCTGTGTGTATGTGTACATTTACCGTAGTATCATACAGGGAACGAACGAGATCACAGGTCATCTACCGTATGCCTATTCCTACCGTACCCTCAATCAGTCCAGACCGGCCTTTCCGACGATGGCGCGTACTCGCTGCAGGACGACGGGATTGTCGCAGAGACAGTCTTCCGGTCGGAATGGGGGAGAGACGCGGACTGTCTCGAAGATGAGTAGACTGCCATCGGGCTGAAGAGGGCAGAATAGGGTTCTCTTTTTGAAGCTTTTTCTTGGTTATGTTTCAGACTTCGATAAATACCAGGGTATGCCTACAGAGAACGCTGAAACATAACCGTGGAAAAGCGTCAAAAAGAGAACCATAGTGGAGAAGACGGTGGGATGTGGAGGGCCAGTGCTTACATTCTCTCCCATACACCCCCCCCCCCCCCCGACTAGAGTAAGTGAATCCGAACCGATGACCGATTTTCGAGGGCTACATTTCATTTCTAGCGTTTATTGAAATAACCCGTACTATGTAAAAGACGTAAGCTCTAAAAAGTAGATTAAATCATTCAATCTACTTTTTTTAAAATTAAATGGTCATAAAGGTCAGAAATATCCACATTTTAAAGCTATTTGAAGCCGTTATAGTTCTCTTACCACGGTGGATTACTGTAAGGATTTACCTTCTGTGTGACTTGTACGTAGTTTCGCTGTAGCCACGTGCACAGCTTTTCCTTCCTGAACGGGTACCGTAATCTACAAATCATTCCACTAATAAACTTGTTAATGTACGGCATAATCTTTCCAACCTGTCAATATTGCGCTGACTTTGCGCGTTTTGGTCTTCAATTGAGGCGGCCCCGAACAGCGTAGACATGGATTGGAGGAGGGAGGGGGAGAAGGGACGACAGGGCGAGGGAAGGGGAGGCGGCGGCTGGAGGGAAGAGGATAGATAATAACCTACGGGATATTATTGGTTGAATACACTACTGTGCTCACAATTGTCACCCGTTTTGACATAGTATCTCTGAGACTACTAGCTCCTTAACCCACCGAACCCCTATATTTTTTTTAAAATTAAAATCATCGACTAGTTTAATTGTATAGTGTTGAAATTCCTATTGATCTATTCCCCGCAACCTACATGCGTACCTCTTTAACACCGACAATCGACCCTCCCGGGATCCAGACAATCGAAGCAGCGTCTGCCAGAGACCATGTTCAGTTTGCGATACTACCAAGCTACAGTAACCCAGCCTACTCACCACTTCCCTCTTCCTCGTATTGAAAGAGAACGACAGATCGCGTTATCGGATCAATGGTGTACACATTCCCGTGGATTTCCTGCAAACCCCACATATCTCACAGACTTTACCTTGAGACATAAACCTATCACACCACATACTATCTACTGGAGGGCCCCATATGAGATATTCTACAAGTTCAATAAACTCACGTTGTCGTTCTTTCCGTTCTTGAGAGTAGTTACAGTAAGCGGATGGCCAACCAGCGAACTGAGCCGGGATACGGTAGCCTCTTGCAGACATTCCATCTGACAACCGAGACCCACATTACTCTGAAAACTCCTCTCCTCCAAGTAGTATACTTCGATACAAACGGAACATTCTCCACGCAAAAAGTTTCTTTCTGCTTAGTAAAAGGCACATTTATCAAGGGAAATATGAGATGTCACAGCAGGAATACCCATCTGAGAAAGTATAAGTGAACATATGAGGGAAGAGGCGAAGGCATACGGTAAGGTAGGGCAAGGCAAGAAAGATTACAGCGATAAGCATGCAACGTATCACAACCACTAGTCATATTGATTCAATAATAATAATATACTGTATCTAGTCAATAAACTCAATTCTTATGTCTCGGAGTCTCTCGCTTTCGCGCCTCTGCTTGGACCTGAAGTATTTGCGTTTCAATGGGGTCTCGCAAAGAAAATCGATCTTACGGCAGGCTTAGTCGGCTCCAATGAACAGTACAAACCTGCTCAATCAGCGCCAGATCTTCCTTCGACGGCTCGTACATGCGATTGAGGATTACCTCAAAATTATGCCTTTTCAATCACTCCATCGTCTCTGCGACCCTTCACAATAGTACGTACATCTGATTCTGGAATCTGGAATCAGAATCCTCCATCTGATTCCATTTTATGGAGGATTCTTTTTTAGCACCCTTTACACAAAGGGTTTTAGCGTTGATGCTCTGCAGATAACTACAGAAGCGTGATGCATAACCGGTAAAAAGACTCAAATGGAGCACAATATTGGAAAGCTACAGTACCCGGTCCTTGAAGATCTTGGCCAGCAGCAGATAGTTGGTGAACATCAACAGAACGAGCGTGACGATGTGCTGCCATTCGTGCGTCAGGACGAGAAGCCACGACTGGAACATAATATTAGGGGAAGGAAGGGCAAACGCTAGTAGACAGTATTCCGAATAAAGCATATGATTCGCGTCTTTTTGATGAATACGTTTCACCCAAATTTATACAAGCGATGGGTCTGCCCATTTATATACAGCCTGAAACACAACCACTTCGACAACGCGAATCGAATGCTCTAATTCCGAATATTCAGGCGAGAGAATTCGGGATTTAGATGCATTTTGACTTCTACTTCTGCTAAGACTACTACTATACAACACACTTTCACACCGTAATCCTCAACGGGCAGGCGGGCGACAACGAAACGCGTTCAATTAGCTTTTGAGATTATAATTATTAAACAGAAAATGGCAGTAAACAAAAAAGTTATGAAAAGGGTACCTGTATGAAGATGAGGAAGAATTCGAGGTAGAAGACGACGTTGATAAGGGAGAGATGGTGCGCGTTGAGGTACTGCAAGGAATCGGCTAGAGCTCAAGATTAATTGTAATTATAATTATAATACTTATCACTGCGAGTGTGTATCAGCAATTAAATTAATTAGAAAAAAGAAACTTCGAACATGCTGTTCTACGAAATTGCAAACACTATACGTGGTGCATTTATAGGAATTTCCTTGTTTTAGATTGTTTTCATAAACGTTTGGCTCAGTGAAATGTAATATCCCGCCAAACGTATTACTGTAGTTCTCCCACCGCATTTTCAAATCAATAAACTGTACGTACCGCAAACCACGCGTGCCCTGCGTGTCCCGGCATCGCCGCTACCGTACCCACCTTAACGGGTCAAAGTATAGGTCCCGCCACGAAAGCCCCCGGACTACGGTAGCCCCGTCCGACTCACCTTGTCCGAGATGGCGATGGCCTTCCATCGTTTGCCATCAGGCGTCTCGACAATCGTTCCATCGGGATAGGGAGGGTCTTGGGCAGACCAACTGTAATATAATAGTCTAGCAATCTCTCACTGCTTTACGTTACCATCCTACTTCGTATATCTTGTTTAGAGCTTGATATACTCTTTTCATGGTGATGATAACAATAATAACAACATAATATGCATAATAGTAATAAAATAAAGCGTACGCTGGAAACTGCATGGGTGTGGCCTGGGCAGGGGGAATTCGCTTGAAGGAGGCGGGGGAGAGGGAGGAGGAAACGGGGGGAGGAGACTCGTCGATTCGCACTTCTTGCCATCGGCCAACGTGGACTGCACTTCTGAAAACAAATACAGCTCATCGGTATATCGAAAGCTCAGGGATATAGGTAAGGGACAAGCCTTGGATTTTGAGATTTCGATCAAGCTTCTTGTAAGGTTTCCAAAAGCAAAAAGAAACACAGTGACAATAAAGGCTTAAAACTATAACCTCCATATCGAATAGAGAAGGAAGAAAGACGAGGAGAGAAGAGAGGATAAGCAGGGCGGAGAGAGAATAAAGAAGAATACTACAAGAGTGAGGGAATAGGCTGAGGGGTGGAGGGAGAGGAAGGGAAGGGAAGGGGAAGGGGTACATTGTATGAGAGGGCGAAGGAGAAGAGATATGGAGGGAAAGTGCCAGAGGCAAAACGGCTAACATTCTCATGCGCTAATGATTTGAGCAGCCATTTCAATAGCGCCGAGTCCTTACATATAGGTGTTTATAGGTGATATACAACATACTGTACACAGTGCTATTACAGTACCTGTACAGTAGATCGAGGTAGGTTATGGGGAAGAGGTAGGTGACGTAGTGAGAAAAGGCTGTCAGGAACACGATTACACTCATCTCTGCCTGGAAAAGAACAAGGATTATTGGAGGTTCAGAGAACTGTGTATTGAATATTGTGTATTGTGTATTGAAGCGTTGCGTAGCATAATCATCCTATACTTTATATCTTACTGAAATAAATCAGCCAAAACAAACGAATTCAGGCTCACCTCCCACGTCTCCGATATGAGAATCTTGAAGGGCATGTCGAGGCTCGTCTTGTACTGTAAGAAGGAATACTCTACTTACGCTACTTGTAGGTTAATGTCCCGCATTAAAATAACGCAGTAAATGCGTCGATAAGTTATTATTATTATTATTCTCGGGTAACGGTAGAAATCGCGGTGAGACCCACCGGGACGAAGACGAGGGGCAGACCAATGGAGAGGAAGGCGGTGGTGAGACCAGCGAATAGACATCTGCAAAATATAGTATGGAATAATTAGGTAATTGTTGTGAAATTTTTCAATATCTAATGTAAGTAAATATTGAGAAAAATAATGATAAAAGGTGGAGAGTGAATGGGTCGTACCTCTTGGTTCTCAGTACAAAGTCTTGCAAGAGCAGATCGACCTCTCCACGGATTCGCTCTGTAATGAGGGAACTGTAAATACATTACGTATACCGGCATAGTTGCCGATAATTGTTTTAGATCTAAGCCTACCAGTGCACGCTCTTACGTTCAGATTCACCTACTAATGTGAATTCGTGTACATTGTGATGCCTACGAAGTTAGGCTACTGACAAATTTTCGGGCTACTACCCGACCATCGGGTCCGTGCCCCCCCCCCCTTTATGCTACCGTACTTCCCCCCTCTCCCTTCATTCCTACCTCCACTGTCACTACACAAATGGGCTATCCTCTCCAGGTCCAGCAACCCGAGATCTTCTCTGCAGAAGATATCGCCGATCTGCGATTTGTACTTTAATAATTAGCAACTTTTATTATTGGAGGAAAATGAAAGTTGGGAAATATTTGCAGCGCACTCCCCTAACCCCCTTCCTTGTAAATACAGCAAAACTCTCTTGGCAAAATGCCAGCCCATTGTTAGGCTAATGGTCGGCTCCGGCTGAAGTTTTACGGTGGTTAGCGGAAAGAAATGTGCAGCTCTCGCAACGTTTATTTTCCTTTAATGATATTTATTTATAATAGACTGAATGAAATAATTATTGAACCTCTGTATTTAATTCCAGCATTTGGTGAGTAGAAAACTATCGCCGATTTTCCACAGAAACGTCTTATAAATAGTGTTTGAAACATAAACCGACCATGGAAAAGGGAAGGTTGCCCTCGCGCCACGCAGAGAAGGCAATCTTCGTGGAGGAGAAGCGAAAGCAGTGCTCGCGGTAGAACAGCCAAATGTACAGGATCAAGCTGAAGGAGACGCTTTTTCACTCAGAGGTCAATCATACAAATTGGGGATCTACAATTCCGTCCTTTGTGGCCAATATGCTTCATTGTTTTTGGTGACGAAACACGTCGTAGTTGTAAATGATGTATGAAAGATAAGCATCAAAAGGACTCAACTGCAAGTCTCTAATATAAACACCTTATGCACTAATATTAGTAGTATTCTAGAGATTTGAAGGAATAGCTTACGGAAAGAAGAAGAATGTGACCGAAGAGGGCGGGAATTCACGGACGATTCGGGTGAACGAGAAACAGAACGACGTGAAGATCATTCCGGTCACCGGCAGCTTGAGAATGCCGTATCTGGAGCAGGGAAATATCCAAGAGTAAGATTAAATAGTGAAGGTGATCATTCCGATATCAGAAACTAACTACCGTAACCCTCCCAGGCCCGACTACCGTACTCACTCGATGATCATCGACCGTTGCTTGTTCAGGGGCGTCCACTCCGCCGTCAGACCGCGCATGTGGAGCGTAATCTGCGAGGGATACGGTAGCCAGTCAGTAAGTCAGTTCGCGATAGCTCCCTTGACCTACCGTAGACCAGAAGCACTTGGTCACCCGGAGGCCGAGCAGTAGGCCCACACAGGAGAGGAAGTACGGGTTTATGTAGTGCATCTTCTGCAAAATAAGATATTAAAATATTGAAAAGTAAATAATATTGTGAAATAAATTAAAAAAATAAACGAACGAGTGAGTAGTGCCAGTAGCTCTTAGGTAGCCACCACAGGGACTTGTACAGATTGAGGTACTGTAGGAAGAGGGCCAGGACCGAGTACAGAAACAGCGTACATTCGAAGAACAGCTCTCCCTGAATCAGGGGCAGTTAGTGGGAGTACGTAACCTACATCTAATTACGGACAAAGCTTTGCTTTTTCCCAGCTGTCTTTCATTATCGCCTTTGTATCATTCACGATGCTTTTTGTTTGAATGTTTACCCTATGCAAAAAGCAAGACATTCGCTGTTTATGAATACCTGAACCAAGCCGAAATCGGGAAAGATGGGATGGACGGAGACCACGACTCCCGCACGGTCGGCTATGCGGGAGAACGGAGAGTTAGGGTTGGCTGGCTGAATCGACTGATCTATTGTTACTTCTAATACTTCATAAATCACCTCTAATATTTCTCTCATGTTCAATATTATCGCGTTCTATTTCATCTTTAATTTTTTTTCGTAAACCGCATAACTCTGCTACAATCGCCTTCCAGCTCTCGAATACTCTTCACTGCAGATTCATATTCCCATCGCCCTCGGTCGCCTAATAGACGTAGTGTTTTAGTCGAATTGCCCGAGTCGATAACACAAAAAGTGCAACGTTTTGACAACTGGGTAACATAGCCCATATCAAGCAACAGAAATGGGGTAAATGCTGAAAAAGTGAAAATTAGTACCTCTTTCTTGGGCGGTGATGTAGCCTGCGAGGAAGTGGACGGAGAGGGCGAAGGTCTGCATGAGGAATACCATACACGAGCTGAGTTACCGCCAACTAGTTAAAAGTTCAAAATCGGTTCCTTTTCGACGATACGTTGAAATAATCAAAAGCAGGAATACTCGACCTCGAACTTTATTTAGACTGCTCCACGCCATATCGTACAGGATTGACAAAGGGCGTACCTGTTGCCAGCTGCCCCTCCGGCATTCCCCCCTCCTCCTCCTCCTCCCCCCTTATGCCCTCCCTTTCCTTTCTTCTGAACCATCGCTTCCCACGTCTCCTAATTCCTTCACTCCTTTTTGACCTCTTTCAGCAACGTCCACTAGTCAATCCGGTTTTGGACTTACCGTGGTGTGCCTCGGCGACGTTTCCTAATACTCAAACCCGGACACGGATACGGTATGGAATAGGTGACCGAACACCAGAGACATTCTACACACATTATTCGGGGGTCTTTATTGTGCATAGAACACCGATATAACAAGAGAAAAATGATTGCAAAATACAAAAAAAGTTTAATGCATACACAAAGTGATGAATGGTGAATTGTACTGCAAGTATAACATATTAACAAAAAGAGGTTTGATTAGCATTAATATCAACAAACACGACATGAACGAGGAATCACAGTTCGAACCCGCTTAAAGCAACATTTACACGTACAAGTTAGGACAGGACAGAGGCGAAAGGAGCATCTGAAAAGTACAGGCACAGCTCAGATTTGACCTCTTCGAGGTGAGTCAGGAACTGCTGCTTCGTCGCATCCTGCAATTAGAACGGACACTCTCCTAATCTCATTTAAACATTGATTTTCTTTTAAAATAATCAGAAGTTCAATACTCTCTCTCGCATCCTGCTCTCTAATTTTAACATACTCTCCGGCGTTCGATCATTCCCATGGAGCACGACAAAAGGCTACTGTATTACCGTATGCTGCTTGATCCACTCGTCTTCCTTGCTGTGAATTTCCATGAGCGCCCCCTTGATCTTCTCTTCTGCGTTACTTGCCTTTCGACGAATATTTTCCAGAAGCACGCCTGGAAATTGTTAATAAACACACGAAGTTTGCCACGTATAGTTGAAGAAAGTGTTCCGTCAGCTGTCCTCATTCCTATTTCCGATGAAAGAGTAAACAAGTGCACACAAAGCAGGAGTGCCTTGTGTCGTAGTTTATTCACAAGTCATATCCCTATATATGGGCGTGATTGTCCGATCGGACGTTAGGATGGGTGACTGCAAGTAAAAGGCTTCTTAGGATTATTGCTTTTCATTTTTTCTAATTATGTGAGGGTGCCTGCAGAAATTTGAGGACAACTGTAGCCCACGTATGCATATCCCCAACCCCTCCATACAAGATGACGCAACTTACACAGCTTGGCGTGAGCTTCCTTCCTCTTCTCCTCCTTTCTCTCTTCCTTTTCTCGCTTCTCCGCATCTTCAATCAAGCCATTCAGATCGTCGTCAGTCAGATTGATCTAAACACATAGATTGCCTCTTTCTGAGACAACATACTCCACGAGAATAAGCATTTTCATTCATTAATTTTCTAAATCATAATTGGCCACTCACACTTTCCACCGTAACCTTCCGTCGCCTTCCTGTATCTCGATCAACAGCTGTCACGGTCAGAATACCATCTTTATCGATTGAGAATTCAATCTGAATTAAGTCTAAAATTTCCGCAGCCATTTGCTCAGGGATCGGCACATCAATTCCGTAATCGAGTCAGAAAAAAAATAAAATGTGAGGCGACCTTCGGAAATTATTTACCATAATATCGTTTTCGGACTGCTTTCGTCGCGGCACTGGAATGACCAATCTGGCCAGTAGACTATTCTGCGACGCCAACGCCTTCTCTCCTTCGCGTAGCTTAAAAAGTGCTCTAGCTTACTAGCAGCAATTTTTTTAAAAGCAGTAATGCGTTAATCGCATCCAATTCATTTACGGCACAAAAGAAAAGAATGACAGCGGCAAAATGTACATTTATGAAAAAGAATGACACTCCGGTCGTTCCCGGAGATACCCAGGAGACAGGAGACACCCAGGGGAGCTTATATATTTGAAATAACAGGGCATTGATTGAACCGACACCGGAGATACCCAGGAGAGTCGGAGAGATACCTAGGAGACAAAAAAGGAAACATCCAGGAGGATAAGCGCGGGATTGCGCGCCATTAAAGCTAATTGTTTATTTATTTTTGTTTTGTATGCGTATCTGTTTCATGTTCATCTTACTCGTGTTTCTCCCATGAACAACTTGTTTCAGGAGTACCCCACACGCGCAACTGTCGATGCATAGAAGATTGGAGGACGGTGAGAGGTGAGTGAGTTATAGATAATTTGCGGCCTCTTTACCTTATACCAGTGCTAAGCATATCACCAATGGCGGAGTCGTCCATTCACCTAGCGTTCATTCTTTCATTCACATACCGCAAGTTCGTTATAGTTGAGAAAAACTGCCTTCGCCCTCTAAACAGTATTCACATCAGTGCGGCCGAATGAAGTCCTCATCGAGCTGAACGGATCCCCCACGTACCGAAAGTCTACGGGATACAGGGCCCTGAGGAATGGAATGATGAATGAGTTGCGCGAGGTGGGTGACATTCAGTTTGCCTTAGACCGTTAGATTAAAATATCAGCACCATGCGTTTCGCATTTTAATTGTGCAGGAAGGAGGGCATCACTTATCTTAACGCCCGAACGGGTAGAATGAAAGCTTTGGTTGACTTGCAGTCAGCAAGTTCCGGAAATAGAAAAATATGGAAGAAGCGTTCATGGGCATTAAATTAACGGTATCATTTCCTCTTTAGGTTCACAAGGAAGCGCCAACATCCATTTTGATCTCGTCAA
>LS887513.1:384721-413852 GCA_900490955.1 Micoletzkya japonica | reverse complement strand
TTTTCGTTCCGGGCTTCCGTCGTTAAGAGGAATGTCGCTTTTGGCTTAATTCCTTTCGCTAAACACAGTAACGTCGTCGTTGGACGAAATTTCAAAAAATCATTTCTCGAATACTATTAATTTTTATTATTTTTTCCTTTTGGTTTTATACTAATTACGACAAAATCTTTCATATAAGCTTCACTTGAAAATCACTTCCGTGTCCCTTTAAATTTAAAAAGCGAGTATTCTTCAGTCTTCGCTCGTTCCCCATAGCTCCTACTATTCCCTAATTGTGCTCATATATGGGACATCGTCCGGGCGAGATGACTCAACCTCTCACGAGTCCTTCCCTCATCTGGTCCATCCAGTGATTTATGATTTAAACATGATTTAAACACAGCTTAGGGTCTAATTTCAACAACAANGCTTTCCATGAAGTCGTCCAATTCCAATCCATCTCCATCGAATTTCTCGAGTTCCGGTAATTTGAGAGGATTTAGTCGGTAGTTGTTACTATATCCATTCCTCATACCGTAACCTCCTCCTTCTCCATACAAGTAATCGTTTCTTTCATTCCATTCACTTCGATTCCTCTCCCAGCCATGCCTTGCATTCGGGTCAGCGTACCTCTGGCAATGCCTGTATCTCTTTTCTACTTCAAATTCTCCATCCCTTTGGTCATCGATCCACTTCGAGTTGATGGGGTAACGAGATGGGCAAGTCGGGTTGTTATAGTTTGCTTGAAACATAACTGGTCCGGGTTTCCGGCCATCCCTCCTTCCATCCTCGTATTCCTCCCTCGAAGTTCCTTCTCCCAGTGATCGTCTTCCCTCCTCCTCTCGACCGATTCCTCGTCCCTTCCTATCCTCCCAAAACGAGTGATCTCCTCTGTCTTGTCCTTTGGAATAGACGGTGTGTTCCACGATTTCGTCACATCTCGACATCCTGTCCGAAGTCCTTATTTATAACCACGGGGGCTAAAAATAATGATGACGAAAATCCAAGCACGAGCGGTCCAATCGCAAACTGATAATCTTATAGCCGTCGAGGCTAAAAGACTTGTGCAGGATCAGTTGCTCCTTCCTTATCTTGTGATCAACCAAAAACTCGTCGCGAGTTATTGGGCAGTAGCAAAACACTTGGCGTCACACGAAAAACTATCGCCGACACAAATTTGGGAAAACGCGAGTCAATTAATACACGGAATAGACGAGTTAGCTAGGCACGACCGCTTCGGCCCCCATGTGGCGGAGAGTCACAAGTTATATTAATCTGTGTGCCTAGGTTCCCCGAATTCACGTGTATAAACTCAAACGACTTGCCAAATCAAGTGTATTGTCTACTGTTCACAAGATAATAACACGACAATAAACAGGAAGACCGATCGACAGGTCCAACGAACGAGAGAATGAGACTCACTCACGTACAATATGCAAAGATGCGAGCTAGTCTAATGATCTACACAGCGAGAAGGAGTAAACAAGTCGATAAAACTAGAACGCAGACTACAAACTAGTGTCCGGCCCGGCTACAGTATCCATATCGTATGAATCCCGGCCCGGCTACAGTATCCCGGGACAACACTTTTACTACATAATCGCCCGTGAAAAACCACCCCACCGCATTTATAAAATCGCGATTTACATAGCTAACCTAAAGCAAAAAATTAACCCCCCCCACAGCGAAATAAGTTTTAGATATAAGTATCACACGTGGGAACGGACTCGACGGTCGGGTGGTATGCCATTCACTTTGTCAGAAACATAGCTTGGTAGGCGCCTTATTATTCCTGATGCCTGATTGGTAGGCTCACGAAAACCTCGAGTTATTCACTGGTAGGCTCCAGTTCCAAATAGTGGGCGGCCCATGTATGATAATCTAGTCAATGTTCGCTACTTTGCTAGGATTCATCTAATTTGTGACAGTGCCTCACTATCTACCCTGTAAATTATGTCCTGCCCAACCCCGACCTTATTAAGAAGCTGAATGTCTACATGCCCAATCTATAGCTTAGAGGAAAGCCGGCTTCTGGGTTTCTTTCCAATGCACTCCGTTCATGCATTGAGGCCTTCCCTCCGGGCTTAAGGACTAGCCACCCTTACTTCGATTCACAGTCGTCTGGCGTGTACTCGAAGTTATAGCCTTCCCCTCTTCCCCCATCCCTTTCATCTTTCATTTTTCTTGTATCTTCTTGTATTTTACATTATTCTTACCCTCTCCATCTGCACTATTTACCTTTATTTGCTGTTACACACTTGCGGTGATAAACTACTATTATTATGTATGATGAGTACTTATTAGGGTTGGCAAACCAGATCCTTTTCCTGGGGTAGGTTTCACCATGTATACAAGAATGAAAGGAATAAGGTAAAGGTAAGTACTCTAGCAAGAAACATAACCCTGAAAAAGGGCCAAAATGACCCGGTTTGCCAGACCTAGTACCTATCTCCTGACTCACAGTCTGCATCGTTGCTTCCCTTCGTTCTCCTGTGTCCGTATCAACAACAGTCGCCATCCTTATCGATAGAGAATGTGACCTGAAAAGAAGCCTTGAAAATCGTAGACAAATACAAATGTTCTTTTCTTGTTTACACCACTATATTTTGTTCTCCAAGTCATTAGCAAGGCCGTACACGAAAGGAGATCATTTGAATTTACGTTTGCTACTAGTTTGTCAGCTTACCTTGAAGTGGTTTTCACCTTCCTTACGCGGCGGCACAGTTATGTTCAACGTTCCTAGTAGCCGATTCTGCGATGCCAATGCCATCTCTCCTTCGTAGATCTTGAACAATTTTACAAATCATTATACAAAATACCGTTCCGTTAGTACCACTCTAGTGGCCGACCCCAGAGCTGAATCGCAAGATCTGGCCACGTGAGTGGGCTGAGCGATACTTACGCCTACAGCTTAGCAGGTTAAAACTGCGTTCAAATCGTGAAAAACATGGATATATACCCGAGACTTTTGCTCAATTTATCACCAGAAAATTCCACACAAAAATTTCTCGATTTGTCTGTAATCTACAATATACGAGCCCCGACTGTATGATAGGGCGTGAGGTTGGGTGCTAATCGTTCTTATGTGACATATAAGTTATGCCCATTTGCACTAGCTAAACATCCACTCACCCGGAAAAGAATCGAAGTTTGATTATCTTTAGCGTTGGAAAACGTGTTGTTGGCCACGTCCACAGGATACACCGTATTCTTCTTTATTAGGATGCTGTACTTATCATTGACACAGCCCACTCCCAACGAATGAGGAGTCACATCCTCCAATCGAACTCCCGTCACATCCAACTTCACACTACATTTCTCCTCCAGACTGTATGCCTGTCAATAAACTGATTTATCCCTCTTGTCTTTTCTCCATAAAAAGCGCAACTATAGTTATTGAACCAGTCCTTTCACCCTCGATTGCTCTTGAAAGATAATAAACAACACTCTTGAAACGCAATAAACAGTACCAGAATGGCAGCTCCCATAGCAACTGCATGATCAGGTTGAATGTCACATCGAAGACTGTGATTGGGGAACAACTCCTTGAGCATTTCCCTTACGCGCGGAATGCGAGTCGAACCTCCGACTAGGATAATGTCATCGAGAGCATCCTGAATCCAGTACAAAAGTGATCATATTTGTGATGCTTTCAAACCTTTGAAGTAGAAAAATGTAAAAAAATATGCCTACCTTTTCAATCTCAGCCGATTTCATGGCGTTTCGCACGCATTCGATAGTCTTTTCGAATAGATCCTCACACAATTCTTCGAATTCGATTCTTTTAATGGCAAACGACTTCCTGCAAAACGTATAATCAAAAAAATCAAAAAATAACCGTAAAACGACCGTAACTGTAAAAATCTGTATAATCAAAAAATTAAAATTTCCTCCGAAGCCCTATAAAAATGGATCGAACTATTAATATTGTCTTTACCAATGCCGTCAAAACAAACTTTTAATCGCTATGCTTCAAGACCTGCTTAAAACAACGAGACATCTGGTTATGCCTAATACCATGAAAAAGGTACGTCAAAAGGTTCTGTTTCGACGGCACTGTGTTAACAATTTCACACAAAAAATAGGTACCATAAATAGGTACTAACAAGGTTAGGTTTAAGGATAGTTATTATAGCTAACGCACGCCAGTCGTAATCACCTTGTTTCATCCTTCAGAGTGTATCCAATACTAGCGAGTCTCTTCAGTGACAATGTCTTCTTCGCTCTTTCACACTCTTGCAGAAGTCGCACGTCTTTCGGACCGATTATAACATCTGAAGATGAGAATAAAAGCTGAGAAACCTCTATCACTTTGACTTTATTTCACTTTATTATCAGGTGGAATTATTTCAATACAGAAAGGTGAAATTTTATCCAAACATATTAAAAAAGGTGGATTTTTGTACCAATAACAGTATTATCTCGGATCCAAAAACAGGGAGTATTTAGCATGATCTGCATTATTAGTAACTTGTAAACGACGACAAAATAATCTTTTCATCACACTGGTATAAAAAGGCTAACCCATTTCTTCGAATCGCTTGATAGCCTCCTGACAGAGTCGATAGTCAAATCTTCTCCTCCCAGTGAAGTAATTCCTAGGGTTTGAAAACCAAGCGCGATTAGCGTATTTATCGTCTGACTCTCTTCATTTTTCCATCCTCCTCATCACTCTCTCGGTCTCATAATGCGATTAAAAGGCTTGGTTTTCAAACCCTAGTAATACCATCAGTCGCCAGAACCCTCGCATTCATTCCCTTCATCTCAACAATCGAAACGTCGAATGTTCCACCTCCCAAATCGTACACCAGAATCTTCCTAAAAAAGAAGATAATCGCACATATTTCTCAAATGTTGGAATAGATTTGCTACATATTAGCAGACATCCAAAGGAGTAACATAAACTTTTCATCGTTTTTTTAAATGATAGCCGGCGTTCAAGATCTAACAGAGATAAGAAAAATGACAGACAACCAGAGGCGTGTGTTTACTCATTGTTCCAAAACTGCTAATAGCAACAATAACATCCGCGATCCCTCCCTACAGTATACCTGGTCTTTCCATCATTCTTATTCAATCCATAGGCAAGAGCGGCTGCGGTCGGCTCATTGATAATACGAAGAACTTTCAAACCCGCGATTTTTCCCGCATCTCGGGTAGCCTGCAATTTGAAAAGTTGAAAACAGTCGATCCTCGCGTTTAAGTTTGCGTTCCGACGATGCTGATTCCCGTCTACCGGGTAGACTCTACCCTTCGTTACCACGCATATGTGCACTTTTAGCTCTGTACAATCAAGAATACGCGGACCGACAATAACTGTGCTGCTAAAAATTCTCTCATTTCGCGTCAAAACAATGCTGGACTTTTTACTTCTTTAAAAAACGTGAATCAACCCCCTGTCAGTTTCTTAAAGAGAATCAGGGAATTTTGAAATTCTGCCTTCTTAAGTTGATATATTTAAAACACGACAACATAATATCTACTCACCACCCTCTGTGCATCGTTGAAGTTGGAGGGTACCGTAATCACTGCATCAGTAGCAGGCTCTCCCAAATATTCTTCCGCAATATTCTGAAAATAAAACATTTTCAAATATACTACCCGTAAACTCCATACAAGTTTTAGTATTGATATTATTAACCTAGCGTGAACTACCATCAAATAAAGGAGCCAAACAAACCTTCATATGTCTCAGAATCATAGCTGAGATTTCCTCCGGACAGTACTTCTTCTTTTCTTGGCCAGACGTAGGCACAGTAATGTTCGCAACTCCCTTGTCATCAGATGATACCTACAATTTAACAATATGTAGCCACCGTCCCATTTTAATTGATATCAACAATTTCTGCAAAACGAGTTTACCGTAAACGGCCACCATCGACTCTTAATAACCATATCCACCGCCAAACGACCAATGAACCGTTTTACTTCTGAACAAAATATAGGACTTTCCTGATACTAATCCAAATCGCATTCTATGCTACTCCTATTAGATTCCATCCCATTCACTTCTCATCAGACATGTAAAGATCAAACAACATTCTTATAAGTTCTCACGTGAAATGACGTTCTCCGGATGGGCTGCCTTTTCCTCAACCGCCGCTTCGCCAACCGTCACATCAGAACCATCGAAATGGACGACTGATGGAGTCACCCAATTGCCTCAACCAGCATTATAACGATGTGGTCACGTAAGTAGGGATGTGCATCTTTTAGTAATTAGTTCATTTGGCGCTAATATCGGGCGGTACTTCGTTTACCCTCATCATGATATAAAACCATGAAAAGAACTCTAGAAGTAAGCTTTCACTGAAAAATCAACATTTTCCTCGTAAAATATACAACGTAAATAAATAGTAAGTGTTGGGACTACACGTACCGTGCTCATTGTGAATGACCGTAGGCTTGTCCTTTCCCTCGTGCACAGCTACACACGAATATGTGGTGCCGAGATCGATCCCGATCGCCTTGGGCATTCTGCAAGGGATGTTGATAGTTTGCCTTTCGAGCACTAGGCTCATTACGCGAGGAAAGACGTGAGAGATTCAGAGGTTAACATTTGGAGAAATTGGCGCGAACGGATTAGGAATTTTAGTCCTTTCCACCCAAGCAATGGAATAACGAGAAAAAAAACAAAGTCCCAGCTGTAAAGTGACCAGCACCCGGCCCGGCTCTCTCCTTGCTGCGTAGCTGCCCACTCACAATGCCTTTCTCACGTCGCTCATTGTCAGAGAGACGATACGCAGCCTCCATCGAATCCTTTCAAATTTGAAATTGGAAAATCTCCAAGTTTCCTAACAACACTAGTTCTTGCGCTATAGCAGCATGCAAAATCATCCGAGATAAGAAGAATAAGATTTCGAGAAGAAAATACTTAATTAAGGTAAACGGCAGTCTGATTTTCACATTCTGTCTCTCTGTCCTTGTCGCGCGCGGTTGGCTCTCCTATTCTCTCTCGACCAAGCCTTCTACGCGATTTCAACCCAGGACAAGAAAGAAGAATCCTCCCCCCTGAAGAATTGGCGTACGGGGGTAGTAGCGCCAAGCGAGAGTCGAGAGGATACTCAAGGCATCTCGGCACCTCGGACTGCGTGAGTACATTTGAAGAGGATTCGAAGTCTATGACCTCTCCCATCTATATCAAGCTACCACTCCTTTGAACCCCAATCCACTTAGTCCCGATAAAGGTGATTAAACTGAAAAACTGAAAAACTGGCAGACTGATTTGCGTTCGCGCATAAAGAGGGGAGGGGGCGGTGCGACAACTAGAGGAGGACGATCTGCCTTCCTATGATTACTCTTCAACTCCCCACAAGGAAGGGAGACAATTGAAGGGGGACGGGAGATAACTCATTAGAGTGATGGGTTACGGTAGTGAGTGAAAGGGGGAACACATGGTCCATACGATGAAGGAATTGAATGAAGGAGTAAGAGGAAGATAGTGAGAGAAGACTAACCATACATGGGCAACCTTCCACGCAATGTTTTGAGAAACGGGCCTACCCCCCCCCCCCCCTATACGAAATCAAGCCTACCAATTGAAATTTTGTAGGAAATATAGGGCTACCAAAGTAAAATTCCGAAAGAAATTTGGCCACCATACTTCGGGGTGGGTGCCCACGTATGAGACTAACGATCAGTGACAGATCCCTATTGATGATAGTTTACTGGGCACATTGCTCAAAGCACCAAACGAATATCGCTACAGACGGTAGAATAAACCGAAGGTCTCCCGGAACTTTAAACCGAAGGTCTCCCGGAACTTTGAAAGATTATTCGAAAACTTTATTGTTATCAGTGTCTTAATTAAATGTGCAGAGAGAAATACGTCGAAGTAGACTGCCAGTGAGATCATACGTTGGGCAAAGAATTAGTGTATTTTGAATAGCAACATTTAACAAAAACAAGTAAAGCAAAAAACCAGTTTCAACAAATTAACAAGGAATTGACCCTGGGGGCAAGGTAAAGTCAGATTAAGGCAAATGTAAGGTAAAGTAGCAAAGTAGTAACATAGCAATATACAAATCTTGGGCATCATATCCCATTCACTTGAAAACCCCCAGCTGAGCATAGACGTAGATGGCACGCGCTTCGAATTGGTCAGCCGTAGCCTTCTGCAAATCAGCGTTTAAAACAATAAAATCATCCTATTTTCTTCTTAGATCTGCTGGCAAAGATCAAATAAAGCTGGGTTATCAATTCGATCTCCTCACTAACAGCTTGCCGCCTCAATTTAATCTAGACGATTTCTCATACCAGGGGAAAATACAGTAATTGATTGTTGGGTAGGACCTCTCCAGCCCGCGCATTTATCCCCTGTTCTGTTCTCGTTCACGTAACCGCTCAACTACCTTTTAGATATAGTTTTAAAAAAACCATAATAAGATGGAATAGTTGATAGAACATCTGACGTATGTATTCATTTACCAACGCTATCCCATAACTCCTCACCTTATTCTTCTCGATCCATTCATTCTCCGTCTTCTCCATCTTCAGCAGCCGTTCCTTCTTCTTTCCCACAGATTCGCTCGCCTCTCGACGCGCACTGCTCAGTGCGTCGCCTTAAGGAATACTGTAGACTAGAGAGATAATCCATCTAATACAAGTAGATCCCAAACATCTGAGTTTCACGACATTCCTCGTTATTTCACATCATATAGCGTACATCACCAGGCATAGGTTAATACAGCCAATGAATACTACACAAGCAACGTACACAGCTTGGCATGGGCCTCCCTCCTCTTCGCTTCCTTCTTCTCCATCTTCTCCTGTTCCCTCGCAGTTCTGGTCATCTCCTCTCGCTGCTCCTCAGTCAGATTTCCCTAAAAATGGTATACTATTCTTACTATTACTAGGTTCCTTAAGCCAAATAAGTCCGTAATACGCATGTAAAGCTACATGAAATACAAATATAGTCGTTGTTCTTTCGCTGTGTATGAAATTTGCGCACGGCTAAAACAGTACAAAGTGTAAAGCAATTGAAAAGTTCGGTCCTAAATGAAAAATGTAGCTTTCAGTTGCAGGAAATCATCCGTGCAAATAGCCTCACGCAAGGCCCTATAGACAGTGCTCAACGCTACAGTATGCAATAGCAAGCACTCACATTATCTACGGTAATCTCCCGTCGCTGTCCCTTCTCCTTGTCAACGGCAGTCACTCGCAGAATTCCGTCCTTATCGATCGAGAATGTCACCTAGAATGTGTGTGTGAAGGTATGGTAGGATGGGCTGTCCAATAACACCGACAGCTAACCATGACAGAGTTCTGCAGTTGCTTGTGCGGAGGAACCGGAACCAGGATATTGGCAAGAAGACGATTCTGCGACGAGAGCGCCTTCTCACCCTCGTGCACCTCAAAGTCTTACTTAGATCGAATCTTACCATTTTTGCTTTTGACAGGACTATTTAGCACTCACAGCTTTTCGGTAAGCTTAGGATCAGAAATAGGTTCATTTAGTTTTCTTATGGCTTGATATATACCATAAGTACCTCAATGTTGAGAGCGATAGAGTAGTCGTAAGCATTGGTGAAGGTCTTGACTTCGGATACGGGATAGGTCGTATTCTTCTTGATCATCACTTCGTACTTGTAGTTCACACAGGCCACTCCCAACGAATGCGGCGTTACATCGTCCAATTTCAGTCCCTCCATGTCCCATTCCAAGTCCTCCTTGCCCTCCAGGTTGTGAGCCTTAACATCAAACATAATTCGTACGGCTGGGATCAGTGCAAGCTGAATTACGTATCTAGCGATGAGATACGCTAGATACGTAATTATATCCCACTATTCCACTAGGTACATTATGTTCCACTTCCAAAGGTTGCTTGATCAGTTGTCCAAAAATGAGCTATGGAAAAACTAGAGCCGTACCAGAATAGCCGCTCCCATCGCAACAGCGTGATCGGGTTGAATGTCGAATCGGAGGTTCTTATTCGGGAAGAACTCCTTGAGCATCGACTGGATGCGCGGAATGCGGGTCGAACCTCCCACGAGCAGAACGTCGTCAATGGCAGTCTGCAAGGAACCAACTAATTCAAGTATAAAAATATAACGAAATTCAGTCGAATGTAGAGTTGTGCAAAAAAAAGTATCAAAAGGTTGATCTAATACTAAATTAGCCGGTGCGTTTGGGCTTATCGTGAGCCAGGCAACCAATAAAAAATAATACAAAGCCGTTATTTCAACTCTTTACACACTGACCATGTCCACCTTAGCCAGCCGCATCGCTTCCTTCACACAACCGAGCGTCTTCTCAAACAGATCCTTACACAGTTCGTTGAATCGATCACGCGTGATGTCGAACTTCTTCCTGAATATCCCTTCATCCGTGGGTAGGTAACCCTCCAAAATTTTAAAAATGAGGGTATCATCCCAAAAAAACGGGGCTACCAGTTATGTAAAACCGGTTTTCTACTTTCCCATAAGTATACCCACAAAGCTCTTTCGCGCCTACCGTGCCCAAAATCGGAGCGTGATAGCTATCACCCCCTACTTACGGGCCGTTCCCAAGTATGTATCCCTTACAGCAACAACAAGCGCAAAGGTAAGTCAACGCCGACTTAGGCAATGAACAATTTTAATTGTCTAATTAAACTTAGGAAACATAATTTCTTATCTAAATAGTCAGTAATAATTTCGGTAAAATAAAAATTTCAGTAACTATTTTAGCTACCAGTAGAATAATCTAACCTCGTTCCATCATTCGTAAAATACAAAACGCTCGCGGGGGACTTGAAGGACAGCCACTTCTTTGCCTTGGCGCATTCCTCCATCAAACGCACATCTTTCGGATCGACCGTGATTCCTGACGATTATAACATGAATAGAATTGATTTTCGATCCATAATTCGATCACATTAGCCCATTCTATAAATTAGCCAGCAATATTATTGGAGGAAAACGAACGTTGAGAGAGCTGCATAGTTCTTACCGCTAACCACAGTAAAACTTCAGCCGGAGCCTTCTTTTAGCCTAAGCTGGCATTTTGCCAAGAGAGTTTCACGGTATTTAGCGGAGTGCGCTGTAAAGATTTCTCAACGTTCCTTTTCCTCCAATAATATATATTACGCAGTAATGCGTCGATAAAATTATCCACATTACTGCTCACCCATGTCTTGAAAGCGGCTGACTGCCTCTTGAAAGAGTCGATAGTCAAAGTCCTCTCCACCAAGTGCAGTAAGTCCATCAGTGGCCAAAACCTTCGCATCCATTCCCTTCATCTCAACAATCGAAACATCGAATGTTCCACCTCCCAAATCGTAAACAAGAATCTTCCTGAAAAGGAGACAATTATATAAATTTTCTATTCATTAATGTCCAGATCATTTGTTTCAATGCTGTTCATTGTCACTTCCGTACATGTCTATCGAAGCAACAGTAGTATCGGTACAGTCAGTATACCTGGTCTTTCCATCATTCTTATTCAATCCATAGGCAAGAGCGGCTGCGGTCGGCTCATTGATGATACGAAGAACTTTCAAACCTGCGATCTTTCCCGCATCTCGGGTAGCCTAAATCTAGCCATACTTAAGAAATACAAAAACAGACAGGTGGATATTTCTTCATTGGAATATGAAATGCTGCTAGTTGTGTATCTGACCAGTCTCTGGGCGTCGTTGAAGTTGGAGGGTACTGTAATGACCGCGTCCGTCACCTCTTTTCCAAGGATCCTCACTGCCCTGTCCTGTAAAACACACAATCGTGAGAGCGAATTTGGCCATTCAATAATTGTTCAAACGTTAAGAAATGACCTTGAGATGTCTCAGGATGATGGCAGAGATCTGCTCGGGACAGTACTTCTTCGTCTTTCCTCCATCCACCGTCACTTCAACATTTGCCATTCCCTTGTGATCACTCGATACCTGATACAAGTAGCGTCATACGAGTGAAAACAAAAATAGCGAAACGGGTTGCAAACGTTCTGCTCTTCATAGATCATAAAAATAAAGATAATGTTTGAAGCCTAACTAACCTTGAAAGGCCATACACGGTTCTTGATCTCAGTGTCTTCTGCCTTACGGCCCATGAACCGCTTGATCTCTGAAAATTAACAAAACATTCAAAAAGCAGCGATTTTCCTTACGGAATGTCTTACGTAGATTTGGTAAGCAGGGGTGTTTTTACACTTTTCCTGATTGCTTCTCGATAGAGCAGCAATCATTCTACATTTAATTATGGTATGCGTTGCGAAGCCTTAACCCAAAAAGCTTTAAAAAGGATATATTTTCAACTTTTTTGGTGTTATACTCACGAGAGATGACATTTCCCGGGTGACTGGTCCTCTCCTCGACCGCGGTGCTTCCCACGAAAGGGATATCGCCATCGAAATAGACAACCGACGGAGTCACATACTTGCCTGGAGATGATACGCTCAAAATGGAGAAATCAAAATGGAAAAACCACAGCTATTTCGTAGAACAAGAAAAAATTTAAGTAAACCGACCATTCTCATTGTAGATCATCGTCGGCTTCTCCTTACCATCATATACAGAAACACACGAATACGTAGTTCCAAGATCGATTCCGATCGCCACGGACATCCTGCAACACAGTAAATGTGAGCGGTTAGAAAATCGTGCACAATCGATTACATCAATCCAAGGTATGCTTCAAATGTAAAAGTTTTAAGAAGAGCCTAAAAGGAACGACAGGTAGAGTTCAGGCCGGCTTAAACCGTTAGCACTACAAGAAAACAATCTCATTGCGAAGTCTTTATTCGCTTCTTACGTCTTACACAAAGCAGATACATGGTTAATGACATAGCATTTACACACAACACGAACAACAGAAAAAACCTTCAAAATGTTGTCAAATTGCAATAAGTTAGCTTAGATGTCTACACGACACAATTAAAACAAGAGTCTTACAGACCCGAAACCCGAGGAGAAGAGTAAATATACAGGACTGGCAATGCCGCAACTTTTATATACATCACATAGACGGCCGTCTTACCATCTACGATACACACACCTTGATCGAGCGATTGAAGTTGCCTAAAATTAACGCAGTTTTTAGCAATCATACGTAAATGGCGGAAAAACCCATAACTAATACTTCCCCTGAAAACCCTGTTGATCGCCTACCACCAATAATTGTCTCATCGCAATCAGTCGTTTTGCCAGCACTAATTGTATCTAGATCAAGGTTGATGAAATGAGCGATTCGTCGGTTTTCCGAGTAAACAAGTATATAAACGTACGGGTGGTGAGGTTCTTGACGTCGTGAACAGTCCTTCCCCTGTACCGTGCATGCACTTCGTTCTTCACCTCGACCATTCTCATTCTCGTGTCCCATTCCTCCGCCATTTCCATCTCGAAACTGCCCAGTTCCTCGTGTCGCGGCTTCGCCCGAAACACGACTACCGTAACCTTCGGAGGGTTCTGAAGGCAGTCGATTGTGTCGTTTCATAGCTCAAAAGGGTAATAACCAACTGCCAGAGAAGTTCTCCAATATCTTAAACGAAACGAGCAGACAAGTAGTTCAAAATGGCGAGTTGCTAGGTGATCAAATGTGCGTGATCACACCGAAAGACTAACTTGTGTCTCTAACAGGCTTGTTTCATGCATTCACGCGTGATCAATTCAAGATCCCAGACAACGTGCACAACTTACAGTACTCAGCTTGCGCACTTTCCCCTCCAGTCTATTGATCTCAGCGTGTGCCTTGCTATTCGAGCCCTTGAGCGATTCCATCTTACGCGTCACGTGCTAAATGACTTTCGTATCCATAGGAATCTCTTTATTTATTCATGGAAAAAGGGTTAAAAGTTATTTATTCGCACACACCATCCGCCAAAATTGAGTATCAAAAGATAATAAACTTATTGGTCTTTAATTCTCTAAATATTATTGCTATTATGCCCATGGGAAATTGCACGAGAATACAAAACCAAGCCTCTCACCATACTCAGCTGTCTGGCTACATCCACCGGAAGTGTTCCCTTGGCGAAATGAACGAAGAATTCCTGGACGGAGATGCCGCGATCCAGCATGCGCTCAATGCGGTGCACAGCCCGTTCCTCAAATTACCGGATTATATCAAACCCTTGACTGACATCCGATCATATTTTATGTCACCGCCACTCCTACCACTCGCTGAAATGTGATAAAACACATAGAAATCATCAAATCAATTTCCCAAATACTTTCAGGAAGCCCTAATAACGTACCGTAATCGTCTTATCCTTGAAGTAGCAGGCCGCGCTGAGGATCGTGAAGACTTCATCGTAGCTGACTTGACCGACCATGAGGGAACTACGGAGACGAGAGAGGTAGTTGGAGACTCCCCGACGGCATTTCACGTACAGAAGAGACGACTGGATGGGCTGCGCCAGCTTGAGCAACTCCACGAGGTCCGAATCTTAAACGGGAACATTGGAGTAAAGGAAACGAAGGAAAATATGGTAATACAGCCCTAAGAGGCGTCCAGGACCCGAAAACGTCTTATTGACAACTTGCTCTCAGTGATAGGGCCGTACTGTAGTGCCAAGTCTTTTTGATGGCTATCTTTCATATAGCTTGGCATAACCCGTCATTGCTAGCTCTATGCAGAAGACGAAACAAAGTAATGAAAGATTCAAGCTCAGAGTGAAAGGGCCGCAAACAACTGAGAACCTTCGGCGCACTATGCAGAGGTACAGAAGTATAGAAATGGACGAACCGTTAACAGAGAAATGCCGTGAATGGGCTACTTGACAGAAGGCTTCCATGGTGTCCCAGTGAACGTCCCACATACAGCGACTGCCATGATTACGGTAGAGGATCTTCTCGAAGTATGGAGACCAATAGGATACCACCTCAATTGGGAGATATTTAAGGAATATATTTTCCGTCTCAGAGCAAAAAGTACTTTTGATGGCAAAGCTTGGTAAGCTTCAACCTATTGTTAGTGGAAGCACTATCTTGACTAGAGTAATGAACGAAGAGTGGGGGGAGGTGGAGGGTTCATTTCCTTATTATGCTCCATGACGAACATGAAAACGGCGCATCGCCTATTTTGCGCGTCAAAATGAACCATGGTTTACTAAAAGAACTCGAATGTGTATCTCCAATCTTGATCATTCATGTAGAAGGCAAAATGATAAAATGAGATACTTCTCGGCTGACGGGAATCTCGCTCCCTCCCACAAACAGCGAATCCGTGAGCACTCGACTCAGGCAGTTGCCGCTTCGCCGTCTACAAGGCTACAGTACCCCTCAGGCATTCCCCTCAGGAGCCTCACCTCGAATACACGAGAGACACAAGCACAATCAGGTCCGGCAGCGCTGTATCATCCTGAAATAAAAGAAAAAATAACATGGAACGATCTGTTTATCTGAAAATAGAGCAGTTGCTCAAGTGAATAAGAATAGTTGAAGTTTTTCGCCTCGCAAGGCGTAAATTTAGTCCGTCTTCGACTTTACACCTAATTAATAGCACCATCTGACCTCTCCGGCAACTTCGATTCCATTGCGTGCGTCCGGACAGTAGACTTGAAGAAAGGGCAGAAGGTGGAAGACCCATTCTGCACTGGAAGAGAGCTTCGGTACGGGGATGGAGGATGAGTGCACCTGGAATAGATCGATGGGAAAGTACACAGCTATCCTCCAAGGATGGAAACAAATCGCAAGACTGCCAAAACAGTGTTGGTAGGGTAACAATCTTTTTAACATGGACGTAAAAACGAAATCGCCTGTGTTAAACGGTCTAAGTAATTCGTATCACTGTTTCGCCATACCTCCACAAAGTGCTCTCCTATATACTCGCTCTTCTTGATGCGACACTCCACTTTGAGGGACTGACTGGCCTCCATTCCTCGCTTAGCCTCCACTACAACATTCATGTCAGAGTCAGGGGCGACCGAGAGGGAACTGAATGCACGTTACAGTAACATTCGCATCATCGCAAAGTACAGTAGGCTGCGCGTCGTACGGAGTGCAGGGACTGCGTGAAACGGATCAAGTTTTCAATTTGCAAGTTATCCCCCGACTGTCCCTCCCCTTAAGGCACTCCCCCCCTCAAGGCGCCTTACCATGAGCAGACAGAGCTGTCACACGCGACCAGCACGTTGCACGGCACACTTGACTTGCACTTCCACAGCATCTATAATACAATTGACAATTTTAAGACTTATCGATCTGCACACAACTTTAACAGGGAAGGGAAGCTTCGCTCATTTCTCGTTTCGAAGAAAAGCGTGCCAAAACACCCACAGCCTAAACCCTCGCAATGAATACCATACAACCGGCCACAGGCATTTCGGCTAGGGACTGGTCAGCCGATGCATGAAGTGTACATGCTCGCGCCTCTTCAATCGTCAATCATCGAGTGGTCAGGCAAACGACGCACCTTATGAATGGGTCAACCTCACTTGCAGCGATAACACCACTCGAGAGACCAAAGAACGAAACGAAGTAAACAAGACCTCGCGCGCGCACCCCGCTCTCTCGCAGCGTTTTCTCGACAAACCCGGCGCATCTAGGACGCACCGTGGGACAGGGCGGGGCTACCGTAATCCTCGACAAGACTGCGCAGCGAGCTGCTTCTAACAATATGTCCTCTTATCAAGAAAATTAAAAAGTTAGTTATTCAGTGGTGACGCAACCAATGGAACTTTAAAACAATTGCCATTATTTAATTAGCTTTATGCATCTGCCTCTAGCACATCGAAAACAGTTGAAGGGAAAGATAACGAGAGATGACAAAGGTACAGTATTATTAGCTATAAATGCCACCGGACAGAACGTCATTAGAGGGACACCGTGAGGAGTAGACGACGATTGATGTGCAGGTCTTCTCCCCTCCAAGCTTCCTGAGAATTCAAAGGACGAACACGTTGATCTTGCGCAAACCTGAATCAGCAATTTGCTCGGAATTTTCTAATTTTATTTGCACGATATTTGGAAACACTTATGAAGGAACGCTGCAGACAACGAATGCATTTCCATGACTTGGCCATGAGCTATCAGCCAAACTCTTCAAACTCTCCTCACCCTCGTGGATGATCACCGATACGGGCTGTACGCGGGGAAACCGTCTGCGAACCTCCTTCTCCACGTCTTCCTTCACCATCTTCCGTGACCAGTCAACAGGCAGGGCCTTGTCGAAGGTCTCCGCAATTCCGCCATACATCGCGTAGCCCCCGTTTATCGAGATATTCCATACCAAGACGAACTGCAAGCAAATCAGTCCCTGTGTTGTACAGAGACGGTGGTGAGAACCATTCAAGAACGACGCTTGGGTTTCAAATTCTACAGTAGAATTTATACTATATTGTTCGAGCATACTACACTTGTACGGACTCTTCAACAAAATAAACAAAGTAAGCACACCTTTCTGATTGAATCCATATGCTTTTCCAAAGACTTGAGCTTCGTTTCCATGGTTTTGGACGTACCATCAATTTGGCACAGCTTCCTGTCGAGTATTTCAATCTTCTGCGAGAGACTCTGCAAAGAAAGTGGTTTGTATTGATCTCTGCACATCTCTTGTGTATACTTACGGAAGAGACTATAATCCTATAATCGAATACCATTAAAAATGGAAGAATAAACATTTTTTTCATTACTACTTTCATATTTCGTTCATCTTAAACCTGCATCATAAAATAAAACTTGCCTCAACCAATTGCGTTGTAACCTCAGCCGGTAGACTACCGTAATACGTGATCAGAAGTGGAAGAAACGCTGCCTTTTTATGCGGATAATCGAGCATTCGCGTCGCGAATTGCACTACACGATTCTAAATTCAACAACACTGCAAAAGTACTGCAAAAGCTTTCACAGACCCGACTGCAGTTGAAGGACAAACATTCTTAAGTTTCCCAAGAGTAATAAACGTCGCCTACCGTAATCCTTCGATTATCAAAACCGCACGCCATTCGGAGCATCAGAAGAGCGTCCTCGCACTCCATATTGCGATGAACATTCGATATCTTGATGAGAGAATCGAAGCAACGAACGAACAAATACGGAGAAGCGATAAAGTCCGCGTATTCCATTAGGCTCAGCACGTGAAATTCTAAAATCAACATTTTTGAAATAACTAATCTAGAATCTGAGTCTCCACGATTTCCGCTCCTTCTGATGCTAATCCTAGTCCAGATAAAGATGACCAGTTGGAATTTAGAATGCTGATAAGGTATAAGGGATGCAAATATAACCGTACCAGGAATGTAGAAATGCCTCGAGTGTGCGATTTGAATGAAGCTTCCAACAGTATCGGGATCTGATCGAATGTCTCGATTTGTGTAATTGTATAGAAGCGGAACGAAGAACGGAGCCCAGAGGGATACTGCCTATAATTACATCTCCTTTTGAAGAATTTGCCCAAGCCAGAAAGAGGATAAATCAATTACTGCCAGGACATGTTCTACAGTATATCAGTCTCTTACAGTAATCTAGGCAATACGTATTCTGACCTCTCTACTGATCGGAATCCACTTTCCAGCCACTTTCAACGAATCGGTTAGAACGGAAATCAAAGAAGTTGCATTGCCCTCCCTAAATAGGTGAAAACCTACCGTATACCTCTTATCTCAAATACCAACCTTGTCTCGCGCGTAATCGATACCCGAACGATGATATCCGGTGAAGCTATCTCGACTCTCTGAAGACAACCTTTCGTCATAAAAATTACCAATCTCCCAGGAAAATCGTGAACTTCAAGTATAAAAGTACTCTCATTATACTCCAATGGATCTTACATTTTTACATTCGACCAGCCCACAGTTGACATCTCGGCGATACAACTGAAGAAAGGGCATGAGATGCATGCGCCACTCCGCCTCAGGCGACAGTTTCGGAATGGGCATGGATGAAGAGAGGAGCTGCAAAGCACAAGAATTTGGGCCGATCACTAGAACATAGTATTGATCGTTCTACAGTATCCAAGTACAGAAATTGATAAATTATCTTTTGGTGGTAGCTGTACTGTTAGGATTACGCATGAGAGTCAGTAAGGTTGAGGAAAATGTTCCGTCAGTCGTCTTATTCCAACTTTCGATGAGAGAGCGAAGCGGTATGAAGAGAGTCCAGACGAAGTAGGAATGGGTTAACTGACTGAACTTTTTAGTCAATAATACCAATTATCCATAAGTAATGGGAGAAAAAAGACGATAACCTCTTCACATTCAACCTGGCTCTGAGACTTCTGCTGGATACTGTATCGAATATTGTGATTGTCCATTTCTTCGTTTGCCTTGATCATGATATCTACTTCATCGTTTCCTTTCCTAGTGGAATGAAGAAAATCGACCGAGCAACTAAAAAAGATTCGAAAATTCTAAATGGTAACCTTACAACTGGGAAAAGGATATTCCTACCTCGAAACAGCTTCTTGATGGTCCACAGCAATGAATGCAACGTAGACTGGCCGAATACTTCGCGTGGCAAGTAACATTCTGAATGAAAATTGACTGACCACTTCTTTCCAAAATGCAATATTTCACTCATCAGTCAAATATAAACACTGGATCAAAACCACTAGCATTCGCAATATATGCAAATATAAGAAATGAGACTTTATCTCACAAGTATGCATGTATGTACACCGCGATAGGAACGTACTCCAAAACACTATAATAACAAAAATAAATGTATATGGTTGTTAGTGATAAGTTGACTGATAATCATGCAAGTCGAACATTGATCTTCGCTCCTGGAAATATAAAATATCGCACAGCGAATGAATTAGTGAAAGGCAGTGTTTCTTATATTGACTACTGATAGGAAGTAGTTTTTATTCCGTTTTAATGTACATGATTTTATCTATTTTATCCACTCAAGACTACTGACCATTGTTCTTGACAACTTGAATCTCCTATAGCGGGTATATCTTGGTTACTTGGTCCATCGCTTCTGCCTTCTTCTCATCTACCGTAATCCCCTTCACGACGAGAATCTCAAACTTGGCCACCTCTTCACAGCGACCATTCCTCACTCGATATACGCGTATCGCAACCTCATCCAGGTACTAAAATCAGACTTCCTTTTTCTCTGCAACTTCTCTTTTTAGATTGCTTAATTGGTATGTTCTCTCGCCACCACATACATACGTGGGCACCGACCCGAAGTATGGGTGTTAGGCCCAAATTTGTTCGGAGTTTTACTTTGGTAGGTCTATATTTTCTACAACATTTCAATTGGTAGGCTTGATTTCGTACACTGGTAGGCCCGTTTCTCGAAATATTGCGGGGAAGGCTGCCCACGTATGTCCACATAGGTTGGCACGGTTGTGCGGAATTGAAAAGTATACAAACCAAACTCACGGGGAAAAATAAAATAAACTCACAGGGAAAATAATTAATTAATTAATTAATAACAAAATTAGCCGACCAGAACGGTGGAATCTGGCCGATCTCAACGATAGCGAGCTTGGACCTATTTCGTCCGTTGATGGCGACCAACATCTGCAATTATACAACGAACGGAATTACCTAAAAAGTAGTTCTGATCAAAGCTTTGAAGCGATGAATAGAAATCCGATAAAGCAAATGAGTCTGATGATGTACCGTACTACTGTATTCCGTGTAGGAGCTCTCATCTTTCAAATTATACCGTACCTCAAAAATTTATTTATAATTTCTACACTACCTTTACTCTTCGAAGAGCTTTTCCTGGAAAAAAAATACAATGAAGATGCTACTTATACTCTTTCTGGAAAAGAAATAATAATGAAAAAGAATACAGCCATGATGAACTTTCTCTAATCAGCAATATTCTTTAATGATTAATCAGCAATATTCTTTAATGACGCTATAGGGAAATCATTGTATTGCTTATTCTATCTAACTTTGTAAAAGTTCCAGATTTTATTCTTCACCAAAAACCGAAAACAAACATCCAATAGGTAATACCTATTAGTTATTCATTGCGACCTGTATTAGCTTTGACAAACACTATGCGGCGAACATAGCAAACGTAGAGTAATGTTACAAGGAAGAATTAGTGGAAACAATGATACTGTTACAAGAATCGTAACACAAAATGAATATGGGAAAATCCTGAGATGTACTCGAGCAGATCGAGCTATATGATGCGGACCATGTACGAGCCATCTGCAAGGATTCAGCTGACAAAGATCGAGGGTCTCATTGTCCAATCTCGTAAATCAGCGACTGCTTGAACTGGCAAACGCCTCACAAACGGCTTATTCCTAGAGAACGCTATTTTTTCTTTTTTTTCATGGATACGTTCCATCCATACACAGATATATTGCCAAATGGTATAATACCAACCGCTTGAAATATAACATAACCGCTACATTCAACGCGAACCGTCCACTCACTGTAAGAGCAGGCCTGCGAGCTGCAAATGCCCGTGAGGGGAAAGCGTGCGTTGACTGCCGCAGCCACCTCCCTCACCCTCCGCTCCCCGTCCCATCCATCGTTCAGGGCCATATCGAATCGTAGTTCCTCAGTGAAGCTGAACTGCCGGTACACGATGACACTGACGATCGACGCGCTCTGAACCATACATGATAATGATATAATGTTGCCCGTCCACATCTACACCTACTCCGGGTCAGGGGATAAATACTCATACTTTAAATTATTTTCGCGGTTGGGGTCATTTTCCAGATGCGGTAGGGTAGCCATGTAAATCGAGAATTTAGTACAGCGGTGGGGGTAATTTCGCATTGCGGTCCGAGTAATTTCATAGCAAACGGTGGCCTGCGGGCGGGAGGGGTCCTACCCCGTAAATTACAATCAATTACTGTATTTCCCCCTACTCCGGGTCTCCACTGAGGAACCAAGTTTCTTATTTTCCTGCAGGCTGCCTAGAGCACGACCGCTTTGTACCTACATTTAAAAACGGCACACACTTTCAGCATACTGTAACGGGAAAATTTTAAAATTTTGTTACCGTATGATGACTCTCACCACGAAAATGGGCGCGTTCATACGCATCACGCCTCAACTACCTTTGGAATGACTCGTTTTTATCGCAAACTGAACTGCGCTATCGCTAACTGAAGTGTGCCGCTTGTAAAACATTTTTAATGTCTTAGTTCTGCTCATATAAACGGTCGTGTAGAGGAAATCGAAAGCAGAACACGCTTGCAAGGGTTTGGCGTTATGATTTTTTAACTATCCCATCTCTTGTCCTTCCAAACCTTATCAAGACGCTCGATTCTCCTCTTCAACTCTGTAACTTCTTCAGTTGGAGCAGCCCTTTGTAGAGCATCCATCTGATTCGCGAGATACTAAACAATCAACATTTGGACCATCTCTACTTTTGACAAAATTCTTGAATAAAAGGAATCAACTCCTCAGCCCGTTCTGCATACGCTTCGCGTTGCAGAACTAGTTATGCTTCAATTTGAATAAAAATGGTATACCACTCTTTTATTTATATGTATATCCAAAAATGGTACGCTCAAATTCCTAGTAGGGACGGCAGAATGGGAGGGAAGAGTACAACTATCCATAATCTGCTGTCTCGTTCCCTTCATTAGTTCTCGCGATTTCGCTTGATTGGTGGCGCTGGGTTTCCCCCTTCTCCCTCCCATTCTGTTATCACTACTCCCTACCCAGCTGAGTTCGTTCAGCACATCCTCGGGTATAACACCGTGAGAGACGAGGAAGAGACTGAAGAACATGATCTTGTTGGTAAAGGGAGAATCCAGCATCCTCTTGAGCACTTCCACCACTTGCTCCTGCAATGGATACTCTGATTGAAGGAATACCATTCGATGCTAATTGGGACTAATTTGCTGAGGAATTGAAGAGAAGCTAGACTAACCCGTCCTGCCGCATAGCGTAATTTGTAAAAATGAAAAAAGGTAATCGAATCCGGGCTACATTTAACACGACTACGGGGTCAACACATCATCTCTCCATGCATTAGAAGCTTCTATTCCCCTTTTCCCCATGCTTCCACTACTCACCATAAAGGGAAGATCGCCAAAGCGCCACGCTATCCTCAGCACAACAAAGACATCCGAGAACTGTAGCTTGCTTATCTCATTCATTTTCTCGCTGAATCGATCGCGAGTCTTCGAATAAAGTGGATTTGAGTCGAGCATGTCAGAGTACTCCATCAACTTGACAATCTGACAGTCTGAAAGGGCTCAATTTATAGGAGGGAATACTCCCAATCGCAAGTAGGCCACTATGCGACTAATTCGCATAGTGGGAGAAGAAGAAATGGCTCAGGAATCAACTAACTAACGCAATAAGGTGGTAATGCAGCAAAGCAATAAAGAAAAGGCTAATAGACCACTGTGCTCATGCTACCTATCATTGCCACGTAATAAATAACAGTGAAGACCTACTAGGGATGGCAGAACGGGTGTGAAAGCGCAAAAAATATGCATGATCTCGCAAACGGACTCTCTTCATTCGTCTTCACTATTTCGCCTGTTTTTTTCACTTTTACTCTCATTCTGCCATTCCTAATACCTACCAGGAATGAAGTGACGTCGTTTATGTACGAGACGAGTGAAGAGATCGACCGTCTGAAGTTCCGTCGTGCGAATGTTCCGATCGAAGTATTCGTAGAGGAAGGGAAGGAAGAAGGACGGCGACCACAGGGCCACCGCCTACAGCAAACATCACTTCGAATTACCGTATACCCACGACACCGTTTGAATACTCGCGCACATAACTTTTACCACGCTCAGTGAACGGTGTTGACGAGACGCGCAATGAAAATGCATTTCTCAGACGTTTGCGCATCAATTCCGACTACTTGCAGCAGCTGTCTAAAAGGAGAATATGTCCCACAATCAGAATCAGGTTGTAAGCTTAACTCCCCCAACGATTATACCTATGCCGTACGTACGCATATAAACGTAGCACAGAAATATGAAACATTAACCACCCACACGTTGTGCCATAGGCTGCTTGTCAATCAAAAGCTACAGAGATAACAGTAAGGCCTTCGAATCGGAACTTTTTCAAAGATTATGTTTCATGGCACAAATAAATACAGAAGTGACCGCGCGTACAAATGAAATGTGACCGTCGAAAAGAACCCGATTCGACGGCGTTACAGTAAGATCCTCTCACCTCCTTGCTAATCGGAATCTTCTTTCCCTCGACAAAGAGTGCATCCGAGCAGACATCTGCCAGAAGGGATTGTGAGCCCTCGTCGCTGAATAGACGTAGGGTATACGGTACATACCGTATACATGGACTGGCATTGACAGAATAGTTCTGTAGGCTTCTTCAGGCCTATGTAGCATTTCTTGAATATAATAAATCAGAGAAAAAAAGGCAACTCACAACCGAAAGGGGTCACTCTGCAGAGAGATGTGCACGATGACGGTGGAAGAATCGACATTGAAGAGGGTAAAGTAGGGTTCGAGGTGCAGAATCCACTCTGATCCTTGGGCGAGACTAGGAATCAACATGGACGAAGAGATGAACTGCAATGCTGGGGAGCTATTGCGGGAAGACTGCCAGGGAGAAACTAGAAAACGATGGGTTGCTGCAGGCAGTTTTACGGTAGTTTGGGGGACAATTGAGCGCAGAGTCATGTGTAATTCAATTTTCATTCTTTTCATCCTTCAGCTTTCAGCTTTCAGCTTCACAAGTTTGGTCATAAGAGAAATAATACGCCAATATATCAGGTGTAATGACGGAGCCTGTAAATTTGAGACAGTCATACCAATAACCCGAGATGACCGACCGAAATACCGTACCTCGTGCGCCTCGCTCGCCTGGATACTGTAGCTGAGCGTGGATGGTGAGAGGTCCGCGAGGGCCACAAGGGTAAGACGATCCTGGACATCGGAGGAACTAAGAACGCTCCACGAAGAGCTGCAATGACCAAGGATTGAGAATAATCATTTAATATTCTTAATTTTACTATAGAACTGTTTATACAAAATCAAACCAAATACTGGAGTCGGACGTGGAATCGATCACAAAGTGGAGTGGCACCGCGATTTTGGTGGAGAAACTCATCTGAAGATATGCTTAAGCACCCTAGGGTCCCTCATTACGAGAGTTAAACGGCTGTGCATAATATGGTGTATTTAAGTAAACCGCATTATGAACGGGTATTACAGTAATAATGGAAACCGACCAACGGAAACGAACACTTCGCAATTACTTGTTTTGCTTTATCAATTAGCTGCAAAACACAAAAATTAGAGTATGTACAAAACGCAACAAGTAAAAAGTCATCAATACAAAGCATACGAGGGCAGGGTCTGCAGTAAACTTTTCAAAGGAACCTACTCCCCGAAATGGTCCGTAAATTTCATTACTTTCCTGCCGTGGGTCAGCCAAGAGAAAGTTCTGTAGTACCCAGCTCAACCACGTTAACTGCAACCGTGCCCATGCATGATACAAAACAAAAACTGTACATTAGAACAAATAAATCAAAGCATGCATAGCGATTAGTTACAGCAAAAAAGTATCATGAGAGTAGAGCAGGTTTGAGTAGTCAGCTGAACCGGTTACATACAATAGCTTTAAAAACGTATCAAAAAGTATTGACAAGTCATTAACGGGGTTTACCAAACGAAATTATCCGTGTATTTACGGTGGACTCAACGGAGTCGCACCATCATCGTCGATCGATCTGAACGAAGATCTGAATAAATAAACCCTCTCCTTACTCTAATACCACATACGACACATCCTAAAATGGCACGCGCACAAAGTATACTGTAGCCTTTTTGTTACAGTATACTTCTTCTTTAAAAATCGTATCTCAAGGCACAAATGACTGTAATCTTTTCAATTTTAAAACTAGCAAATGCAGATAATGGCGCAACATTTTGATGCAGAAAAACAAAGAAAATATGCAACTTTTTGACGAAAACGGGTCACGGTAACGTTTGGGTCACCGCATGACTATCGCGAACTGATTGTGCCACGCTTAGTACATTTTCAATGTATGTGGTTGGGCGAGACAAACGGTCGTGAATACGAGCTTACGGATGTCTTTCGTGTAGTCGACCGTGTACTTTCGATATTCCGGGTACTTCTTCAACTCCGACTGCACTACTTCGCGCATCCTTTCCTCATTCCATCCTCGGTTCACTACCATATCCAGCCTGCCGATTTTTTCGCCGGTTACGCTTCTTATCCGAATTCCAAAGACAACCGGCCGTTGACCTCGCACTCTTTTGGTTTTCCGCTCTACCTCCTCTATTTCTTACATATGCAAAAGAAATGTTAAACGTACTTCATTCAGGACCTTCACATTCTGCTTGAGCTTGTCCGTTTCCTGTTGCATTGCTGCCAACTTCGTTCCGAAGCTCTGAAACGAAAATTCCATTTTTGATATTGCCTCAGCTCATTTTCACCCATGCTCATCAGTTCTCAGCTTAATCAAACCCGAGCGTAAGGGAACAGTTGTCAAAAAGCCAGAAAGGGGGGGTCCCAACCCTGCACACTTACATCAACAATCGACTTCATGAAATCGCGAGGGGCAATCGAGCATTGAGATATCATGTATGCACATAGACTTCCGAACGTTTCACTCTTCTCGATCAAGGTCCCAATCCAATACAGGGCGTAATCCTGCGCAAATGGGGGGGTAGAGTGGGTGCATACCATCCCGAATATCAACAGTCTATTCCTCAAATGCGAAAAAGGTAGGGAACGGTCGGATTAGCCATCGAATCGCCTCTTTTTCAGATCCATCGTTCAAATACGCAGGTATAATCGAAAATGTAGTATTGAAAATGTACTATTACATTCATGTTATCCATGAAGAGTGAACATTACCCCTCCCCCAATCGACGGCACTAGCTAGGATGAACGAATGATTGCAAGAGTAGCCTACCACGGTCTTCTTGTCCTTGAAGCGAGAAGCGACCCGCACGACAGAGAATATCGCTTGATAGTCGTGGGCGATGGTGTCACGAAATACAGCGGCTCGAAGGAAGGGGCCTGAAAGTAGGCAATGACAGGATACGGTACTACAATCTGTACACGGTCACATGGTTGCATTTTTAGGACGTTTAGGACGGTTTTAGGACGGTTGTAGGACGTTGCATTTTTTTCTTGCAAAAAAAAAAAAGATCATTGCAGAAAATTCATGGGCTCAAATTACCTATATATTACAAATAAAGACGGTTAAACGCTTACCGCATTTCGCGTACAAATAGTGCGAATCGATGAAATCCGCGTACTCCGCCATCTTGAGAAGATCCGACTCTGAAGTAGAATACACTTTTTCTAAGTTAAGGCGATAGATTAGATAAAGTTGCCAGATAGAAAATTGATATAAAATAAAGCAAAGTACACCTACGTGGAATATCCGTGTGGCGTGAGCAGACGATTCTCAGAAATAATTCCACCGTTTCGAGGTCCATCGATCGAAGAGTGCGTTCCGAGTAATCGTAGAGATACGGTAGGAAGAAGGAGGACCACAAGGAAACTGCCTGATGGGTATTGTTTAGGTACTTAATGAAGTTGTCGATAAACGCCAAAGTTTGAATAACTGTTAGAATAAGTGGTTTGGTAACTATATTTTATGTGCATAATTCGACCACAGCAGTAAATTAGACGTACGCAACCACTAAATAACGTCTAAATAGGAACACTATATAGTATAGCTGAGGTACCTCCTTGCTGATCGGAATATTCTTGCCCTCCACAATGAGAGAGTCCGTATGAACGGGAGCAAGAAACGAACCATCGTCATCACTGAATTATAGGATCAGCCATGAATAGATATCTGTTTTGTCTAAAATAGTTTTGTATTATTTTTAATACATCTACAAAGCAAATCACTTTCAACTGAAAGTTTTGGAGTGAAATTTTAAATTAGAAAATACGCTAATCCCCGGTTACTCCCTTGAGAACCTCCACCTGTGGCCAGACTCCTCAACCCACACTCGCACAATGTAGTCAGCACTAGTCGTTGCTTCCTAAATAAGTCTTATTTATCCTTTTTCCAAACAACCAAATTTCAAACAATTACATCTCCGAAATAAGAGCCTATAGTAGAAAACAGGAGCACTCTTACTTGTCATTATCAATGCAATTTCCGTATATAGTATAAATATTCCGTATACCGTATAGAATTCTGGACGTTCTTGCCATACCTCCTCTCCCGCATCCAATTTGAATCCGTCCAATATGTTTTTGCAGTACAACTGCAGGAATGGAGTGAGATGCAGCGTCCATTCAGTGACAGAAGATAGCTTCGGAACGGGCATAGAAGAAGAGAAGACCTGAAAAGAGGAATATTAAGACAAATCCGCCCATCCCATTATACGACTAGACTACAATAACTGTTGCACTTTTGCAGCTTGGAAATCGCTCAGAATATGGCCATTACAAAAGAATCTATCGAATGATTAAGAAAACGATCACACCGTTTAAAATAAGCCTATTGCACTCAAGGGTCACGGTATGACGTGGATTTCGTCGTTTCAAGATGTAGAGCAAGTACGTCCATCAAACTCTACCGTAATCCGTACCTCGGTCTGATCCTGTCCATCATTGGTGTGGATACTGTAGACGATACGGTGGGGAGGAGCCGGACTCAGAGCATTGACTAGGATGAGAACACGTTCAGAATGACGGTGTGAGGATGAGAGGAGGAGGGGGTGTGATGGAGGACTGAAATAAGCGAATTGAGTTATTCCTAGAGTTCTCCCAATGACAGATGGCCAAGTCATCTAAAGTGAAAGCTACTCAACAACGGTAACTACAACCTTTTCTAGTTATAAGGATTATGTTAGAAATTACATGCCATGAGGGATAAGATTGTTTAATGAGCAGTAATGAGCAAATCATTCACCTTAAAAAATGCGGCTTTACGATTTCGAGAGAAATTCGACACGTAATCTGCGAGTCGGTAACGATCATCATCTGCAATGAAAAAGTCAACCGTTCAGACATATCCTCCCTCAATTAATTAATTCTATTTTTAGTGACAGAGAAAACGTGAGCCAATAGTTGCAACTAGTTGCAACTGCGCAACTATAGTTGTTTACGCAACGAGCGCGCGCAAGCCCGTATAACTAATCGATTACAGTACTTCACTCACAACTTTTCGGGTTATGTTGTGTATACATATGTTGCTAGTCAATAGGAAGTGCAGTCTGTAGGCCTTCCCTACCACTTCCCTAATCGGTAGTTGTCTCTCACCCGATTCCCTAGATCACGTGCACTCTCTGTCTCTCCCTACCTGTTATCGTGATCTACCCTTCGCTCCCCTGACTAGCCATTCCCCGCGCCCTCGCGCGCTCTCCCTCTCTCG
>LS887513.1:314121-328728 GCA_900490955.1 Micoletzkya japonica | reverse complement strand
AGATGATCATAGTAGAAGGGGAAGAGTTACGAGCCAAGGGAGGCTGCCAATAGGGTCGATATCACATGAAGAATGGAGAGGATCTGGGGGAGTGACAGGGGACTGTGTAATACAAGTGGGGGGATAAGAGAGAAACCCTGGAGTGGGAGATGATCACAGTAGAATGGTAGGAGTCAAGGGAGAAGAAAAGAGGGAGAGACCACTTATGGCGATCTTCTTGAAGATTCTACACTGTGGTCGTCCTTCTTCCTACCGTATCTCTATGATTACGCGGAACGAAATATTCAAAAGATGGATTATCAGACGATTGAATCGTTCCTGAAGATCGTAGACTCTTGGTGGATGAAAGTACCCTGTCTGTCAATTTTGAATGTATTGAATTGGTTTTACCAAGAGGGTCAATGTTTCCGAATCTTTCAACATTTTCGCTGCTATTTATAGCGCATTGCAATTTGCAGCTTCGCTTGTTGGGAAGATGATCGAATATGCGGATTTTATCGAGTCTGATCCTCTATATGCGAGATGTAGTGAGTTTTTCTACAGTATATTATTAGTTATTCGCAAAAAAGTTAGACTGTACGTTATTAGTTGCAAAGGGATGGACTGTGTGAGATGAAGAATGTCTTTCTTTCAGAAACTGCTCTCCTCTCATTTAATCCAACTGACTACAGTTCTGATCGATTCGATGCTGTTTTCTCAGCTATTCGCGTTGCAGAAAGATTCAACGACAATGCTACTTTGGTAGGTATCTAATGTCTTTGGAAACTTATAGAAGGACGTAGTTCTGTAACTTCTAGGCAGAGGGTTGCCTTTTTCTTCAGAAGTATGCCCAATCTTTGTCAAGTCGAGTATCAATAATAAGGAAGCGGTCGGAAACGTGTGCTCCTACATGCTGTCACAGAGCACTATTGCACCTTCCAATGTCATGGCTAAGATTACCGTTGTAAGTTAACTAACTTATTAAGTGTAAAGATTGTTATTTCAGCACATGAAGAACATAATTTGGGACATGCAAAAAGATACAAAACAAAATAAGGTTTTGAAGAGGGTGAGTGTAAAATAAAATGCTAATTGTGTGATCATGTAATAGAAGCCCATTCGTAGTGTGATATAAACGCGTAATGTGTAAAGTATCGTAACGGTCATGTCAGTACCCCAGGGTATCTGCGCCGAAAGTGTTTATCTCCAAAAGGTTGTTAAAGAAGAGAGAGATGGGACTAGCTATTAATTCATTACAATAATCTGGTGATTTTTGGATTGGATCAGGCGCACACGTGGGTAATGGGACACACTTCTTCTTGGATATTCTTCTTGAATACGGATTGATGAATAATTGAAATTGGGCGTTGGCACAGCATAAATTATTGAAATTCCTGAAAAGATAAGCCTCCCTCTTAACAAGTGGATCCACATCATTTATTACAATTCATCATATAAATGAAGAAAAGTAAAATTGAAACGAATTTGAAAGAAAAATAAATTCACTTTTTAGAGAAAATCCGTGGAGACCTTTAGGCGACATGCGCACTTTTCTTGCTTGGCTCGAACTGAAACATAACAATTAAACCAATTCTCTAACTAAAAATAAAACAACTTACTTCGTCATCTACAATTCCCGAGAGCATACAGATAGCATCAGAACTGATGATCTGTGTGTCTGGGTGATGGTCCGCGATTTCTCCAACCTGCATGTTCTCCCGATCGGAGAACGAGAAACACTTTTTAGCCACAGAGATTCCAAGGAAGAGTCCCGAAGGATCAAAAATGCCGGATCCCGAGTCTCCCGCCTGTCCATGCGACGTTCCGACGTAAAAGCCCTCTGAATCAAAAATTAACATTTATAAAGTGAAGAAATTAGACATACTTTTCTTCTGCGAAATGATCCCCTGCTTCCAAATCGGCTCTCGGCGTGAGTCCACTCCCAGTTGCAGATACTCCCTTCCGCGGAAGAGCGTTCCCATACCTATTTTATTATTTATTAAATTATTATTCATTATTTATTCTACAGCGCAAAAATTAAGCAAACGAAAAATTCGGAAAATCATCGAGTCATATATAGCTATAAACTAAATTTAAAAGCTAAAAGGAGCTATAAAGGAGCAAAAAGTAAGAGATAGAAAAACAGTACCGCGGGGAAAGCTCTCGAATTTGTCTTTGTTCAACTTGAATACAATGATGTCGTGACTTTCCGACACTGCGGTTACCGTCGACTGAAAAGAAGTTTAAATTCAGCAACTAGTTCACATCATTGAAAAAAAACCTCGTATCGTATCACAGGATTCGAGACGTTGTACAGCATCATCATCTCTTTCATCTGCAGCCGAGAATGCTGCCCATGCCGGAACGACGCCGCGTGTGTATCATCGATCGCCACGACGCATAGATGCGTATTCCCATCCGGTTTCGACGAAGTAAAGAGCACTTTCTCAAGCAACGCACGCTGCTCCTCCATCTACCTAAATGGACATTTATTAGTGAATTATAAGGATTATTATAGGCATATGTATTATTAAACTTATAAGGAAAAATGATTAGAGTTTTACATAATATGTGGCGGATTCTCACAAATTTAATATGTCTCTATTTCTAGTGTGTGTACCCCGCTCAGATGACAGACGAAATGGATAGCCGACCGCGCGCGAGGGGAACAGAGAGAATGAAAAATGTCGATAGTAACTACACTTATCCAATCAAGAAGGTTAAAATGTAGAGAGTAAAAGCGACAACAGTGCAAATGTCACTGTAGTATGGGTTATTATACAGTAAAATACGATTTGCGGCGGGAGGGGTCACACCCCAAAAAATGTAATCAAATACATTATTTTACCCTGGTTGCAGCCAACCACCCCTCGTTCCTCGTTCTCTTCAAGTTCTTCGACGGTCGTTCCTACAAGATGGTCCGTCCCTTCCGACTTCAGTCCGACCACAGACTCGACGACATCCTCCCTCTGCTCCGCGTTGCGGCCGGATTGCCGGAGGGCACGAAGTTGAAGCTGTACCGGGTATGGCTTTTCTAATTTCCGGTTCGGGTCTTTTTCAGTATTAAAATAACGAACCTATGGCTATTTATCCTCGGGTTCGTGAGGCAGAACCACCCATCATAATTACGTTTTTCTGATTATGTAAAGCTATTGGGTACTGGTTAAGTTATGGTGGGAATATGGTATGATTCCGTTCAGGAGAACTGCTGGGAGGTAAAGGTGCGGAACCACAGCTTGAAGTTCTACACGTTCTCGTGAGTATTACGAGCTGAACTATTTGAGAAACACAGCTATCCTGAGATGCAGGGATAAATATTGCTATCTAAAACAACATATTCAAAAAGCACCAGTCATTAATAACCCTTTTTCTCTCTGTTTTCCTCCACAACTCTAACTCATCTCTCGGATTACACACTCCACTTTATTGTCTCAGAATTCAGTTACAATAACGCGACAATTATGGGCCGCTTTCTCATCCGAAATATATGTCATTCTATAGCAAAAGGTGGTGAATGGGAGGCTAAAAAGGGCCGAAAAGTGAGATGAAACGTGGTCTTCCTGATAGTGGACATTGGATTGAGGTGCTTCGTATATGGCCTGTGCCGAAATGCACATGGCAACAAGGATGCCTACTGTCTGCCGATAAGTGATCGATCCGCGAGTCTCTCCTCTCTGAAAGGATATCCATGGGTCCACTACAAGGTACGCTATTATCGATCAAATTAACCTATCATTAGTATGGAAATATAGGAAATCGCTTCTGTATTATGTTGCATTTCATTAGAATCATCTCTCCTGTTGTGCGATATACCCGATCCGTCAAATCGGGTCTTTTTGCGGTTTACTTTAGCTAGACTTTATTTAGTAAAAGAAAGATAGTCACGATAACGACTCGGTTGGACGGCACTAGGATTCGCACAGCCCGACAACCCTACCGGTCGCTTGGAATGGACTTTTGACTTGGCACTTTGCCAATTTCAAATCTAGGGCAAAGATAAGCCAAAAAGGTTTATACAGTATCCAGCAAATTTGTTTTCTGTTCAAGACAATAATTGGACCTGCCCTATTGTTTCTGTCCGGCTGTGATTCGCTGTCTGATTCTTTTCTGGGTTATGTTTCACGCGTGGGCAACCTTCCCCGCAATATTGTGAGAAACGGGCCTACCAGTGTACAAAATCAAGCCTACCAATTGAAATTTTGTAGGAAATATGACAGGATTCGCGAGAGACTCGAGAGGCCCCCGGCTGTAGAAATTTCATAGTCACCGAATTTGATGAAAAGAGTGTTACAACTATTTCAAGATATGGGCAACAAAACCGATACCATTTAATCCAATTACGCTGTTTTTCTGGGGTTATTTGAAAGTTTTTGAGTACAGCAGAGGATAATGCGAAATTTGAACTCTCTGTTTCTCACCATGCTTATGAGGAGGAAGATGCAAACTGCGATAATGTTGACAGTGAAAGGTAACCGACGAAAATAGGCTATTTGCATCGATTCGCGGGGCTCTACTCGGCATTAGTTTCCATGAACAGCTCATTATCCATCTGCTGAAGCAACTTGTTGCCTTCAATTTGCTTTAGTTTATATAGGGCAATCACATCTCAGTAGATTCGCGTGTATTCCCTGATTCCGGATTGTGGGTATACGGTAACTTTCCGCTCAGGACTGCGACATTGGCTACTTCCGCGATGGGTCGTTCGTCGTGAATTGGGAGAACGACGACACGGAATTCTCCCCGCCCAGGACGGGTTTTCCCCCCGATCAGCAGTGCTCGTTCGTCTATTGTCTACGGTATCCAAAGGCGGATCCCAAGATTCGTTATGCCTTTCATTCCGTGCATAATACATATCTTCATTCATTCAGTCACTTCTATCCTCTCTCTATCTTACTTGTTTTCCCTCCTCTTCATTAATATCTATGTATTCAGGCATTATTGCATATGAGAGTAAAACCATGACATTTGACATAAAGTTTACTGAGGAATCGTGGGAAGTATTGTCGTTGAAATTTGTTGAGACAAACGCCCTGAGGGTATCTGTTGTATTTTGGTGGATAGGAGTCATGGAGAGGTTGTAGAGACAGATTGCTGATGGCAGTGTGAGAATATGATGGAGGAGGAGGTTCATACGGTAGGCCGATTGTGTCATATAGGCAAATCGCGTAAAAGAACTACATGCGGACATTTCGTTCTGTATGCGAATATGTGGATACTGTAGTGGAATGTTTGCAGTTGCCCAAGGAAGAGGAGTATGATGTGCATACCGGCACCGTTGGAGAAGAGGTTACGGTAGCCGACGGAGAGGGTACGGTTGTGAATGGCTCAAAAGGGGGGGGGAAGACCATTTGCTAGTACTATTAGGGAAGTTTACTGCATGCATATCATAGATTGCGTGGTCTACTTGTTGAATTCGGGCTTGCGAAATTCCGAATAGATGCATGGACCTACTAGCCCTAAGCCTGCCTAATACGGTGGTGCCTATAAAAGGGCTAAACATAGCCTTAGTTAAACAATAAACGGTTAACATACCTTTACTTGTCATCGCAAAGGCGCGAATCGTACGCTCTAATAGTGAGGCTCCCGAGGGGAATATATGTTGAGTACGATATCTCGATTACAGTATCCTGCTCGCCTTCATCATCATCGTTCTCTCCTCGCCGGGGTTCTGCTCGACGCAAACAACAACTCCCCCGCGACTCGTCCCCTGAGGGTCTTCCCTCGCCCATAGCGGTCAGTCATACCGTATCCCTCGTTGCTCAGTCAGAAGTAGAGACGCGATGCGAGTTTATTTTAGTAGTTATGCTACATTATTCATCACGCCCATAATGGGTGGAGCGCCGAATCCATTTAATCACAATGACTGTACTAAAGTAGGCCAAATGAGCGTTCTCCCGAAAGCGAGCACTCGTTTTCCCCGCAACGCGAGTGCTCGATTCGCTTTCATTTTGCCCTACTCTAGACTGTACAGTGATTCAAAGTCCGACAAGGAAGTGCCGAACAATCCAGACAATCTAGGCAGAACCGAGTAGTCTCCACTAAGTCAAGGCTAGCTATCTCCAACTGCCCTTTCAGATCATCCCTGGGGGCAGTCGGTACAGCGACTTCTTCGAGCATAGTCCCCGTCGATACATAACGGAATACCCCACAACCCTCCTGATCGACGCCGTTCCCTATGTCATCCCCGTATTCGTCGCCCATGACAACCCCCCACGAGGATACAAACGGGGAATGAAGAGGATCTACGGGAGGGGAGTCGAGACTACGGTAGAGGGACAGAGGGGAATCATGTATGGGAGGGACATGGACTACTGTAGGGGAGATGAGGGCTAGGGAGGAGGCTGTGACTGGGAGAAGGGTTGAGGAGGGGGGCAGGCCCAAGAGGAAGGAGAGGGTACGGTATGTCATCAAAGATGTGGGTACGGTGGAGTATGAGAGGGAGGAGTGTGTAGTAGATGTGGAGGGGTAGAGGGAAGATTGGAAAGTTGTGAAGATTGTAGCTGATTTTATCTTTTAGTCTTTTTGTAGAGTACCTTTTGTTAATTTTTTTGTTGTTTCCTGTGATTTGTTGATTAGTTCGTTGTTAGCAGTCCTTCCATCTGTGATGGTGCCCATTTTGTTATGATAAATTCCTTTTCTTTACTAATGAATAAAATATTAACCGAAAGCTATTAGTTGTTTACTTCAAACGGTTGAATTCCGTTACTGTTTACCGTAATTAATCTGCTTATTGGTCCTCATTGAGTTAGGGTCGTGTTCGGCCACACCATCATGCCAAATAATAAAGCTTTACGGACAACCATGTGCAAAGCATTGTTAGCAAAAAAACGGCGGTGTTCAATCCCAAACAGTACATTCTACAAGGAAAAAACCGTGAAACAAATCATCTAAAGATGCTATCCGACGGCGATGACGATCGACGGGAAGATGGAGACGACCACGTGGAAGACGGACCGGACGGCGGGGGACGAGAAGAAGAAGACGAGGAGGGTCCGTGTCTGAAGTTTTTTGTTGCTAGTGAGGGTAAATTATTGAGACGAGAGAGAGCTGTACTAGTTTCGGATAAATTGAGAGAAGCCTGTTCATTGTATAAAGGACTGGGACAGGAGTATGTGGAGTACAGGGAGAAAAAAGAGAAAGAGGTCGCTGTCCTGAAGGACTTGCTGAAAAAAGAGAAAGCGAAGGGGAATGTGGAGACAGTGGAGGCGTTGGAGGATACAGTGAGGAGTACTTTAGACGAGTTGAAAAGAGAGAGGGAAATGGTGGAGGTACTCAGGAAGGAATGTGAAGATAAGTTGGAGAAGAAAAGAGAAAGAGAGGGAGTTATGAGAAAAGAGAGAGAAGATATGGAACGCCTGAGAATGGCGTATGAAAATGTGGTTAATGAAGTAAAGGAATGGAAGAGTAAGACAGATAAGCTGGTGGTGGAGCTGGTCTCAAAGATGGCTGCATCCGAGAAATTGAGTGAGGAGTGTGATGCATTGAATGAGGCAATAAGAACACTTGAACAGACACTGAGTGAGCAGATTGATACTGCGAGGACAGAGATCATTGCAAGGGACACACAGATCGCGGGAATGAAAATGAGTTTAAACAGAGTTGAAAATGAGAAAGAGCTGGTTGCGAAAGAGGTGGGAAAGGAGTTGGAGGAGATAAAAAGAGAGGGGAAACTTACTGAGAGTGAGAAGAGAAGAACACAAAATGATCTGAATATGGAGAGACTGTCCTCTGGCAAGGTGAAGAAGGAGAGGGATGAATTGGTGCTTTCTCTGACACGGAAGGATAAAGAGAGAATGCACCTTCTCTCTAATCTAGCTGATGCAAGGAAAGGTCAAAGGGAAAGGGTCAAGGAAAAGAGGCCAGTGGATGAGCTTGGGAGCAGTACAGGAGTAAGGCAGAGAGCAAAATGAGTGGGTTGAGGTGAAAGGGGAAAGAGTGCTGGTTACAAAATTGAAGGATGTGAGGAAGGTCATGGGATGGATAGCACAACAATTGATCAAGACAAAGCAAGTGAGGGTGGTGAACGGAAAACTGAGGCTGTTGCTGAGTGGAGATAAGGGGGAGGAACGACGAAGCTTGGCGTTTGCTTCTTCGATAAAGATGCTTGTCAGAGCCAGAACAACTTGCAGCTGATTGCAGTATATACTGCGGGAGATGATAGTCTCTCTCTCCGTACTTGTCTACAGCAGTTGGCTGATCAATTCAATGCAATCGATGACCTAGAGGTCATGGTGGACGGAGTGAACCAAGTGATTCCTCTCGAAAAGTTTGCGGGAGGGGACTACCCCTTCCTCTGCTCTTTGTTTGGACATCAAGGTCACAGCTATGTTCACTTCTGCTATTCATGCCTTGCGTCTAATCCAGACAAGCAAAATGCTGAGAGGACGTTGTGTCCTCCTTTGAAAGTGAAGAGAATGGAAGACGGGATGAGGTCAGAGGATACGGTAGCCAAGAAAGACGGCAAGGTGAAAGTAACAAGGCGGTTTGTACCGAGAACACTGTCCTCATACATTGAACATGCACGCACAGGAGAGTACAATGTACAGTACTCCCCCTTGTTCAAGATCAAGGTGACGAATGTATTCGTTCCTGTGCTGCACACATTCATGGGAGCCTTTGACATTCTCGATGGAATGGCTGAGCAGTTCGCCGTGAACGAGAATATGAGTGACGGAGACAAGATCAAGTATAACACGTTAAAGAGGGAATTGAAAGAGCATCAGAAGGTAATGAGTGGTAGGAGTAATAAGAAGGAGGAAGGAGAGAAAGAGAAAAAAACTGATAAGGAAGGTGTACATGGCACTATCAAGAGCTAAGTGCCTTCTGCCTAGTGCATCGCATGGTGTATGTGGGCCGATGTGCATAGCAAGCGACATCGATCTCTTGACTGATCTACCGAGGGAATATCTGACCACGTATAAATGTGATCAATGCAACTGTGCAAAACATCGCATTTGCAATCTGATAATCACCTCTGAGGATATCAGTCATTTGAAAGAACAGCTTGCTACTAAGACGAAAAGACCAGTGTGCAAGCAATGTGATGTCGGGCAGAACTATGATATGCTTATGAAGATGGCTGAGGAGAAGTTTGAACAGCAAGTGAAGCACCTACGCGCAATGAATGAGGGAAGGAATGGAGGAAAGGCGCTTGAGGAGAGGGAGAGCACACTACTGAAGGCAGTGGATGAGAAGGGAGGGGAGACGTATGCTAAGCTGCAGAAGGCTATGCAACAATTGGGATGTGATGCGCGTGCATGGTTCCAGAAATATACAGGAAATCATGTGCGAAAGGCACTGACTGAGAACGGGCCGATGGAGATCTGTGCAGTCTTTGACTCTGTCAAGACACCACAGGTCTCTCTGTTGAGAGAAGCCCTGGTCTTGCTTGGCCAAATGCAAGACGCCTCAGTGGCCGATGATCTCACGAATGATGAGATAGAACAGTTCAGAAAGAACAAGAACAAGTTCTTCTCTGTTCTAGAGAAGCTGAGGCCGGGTGCAAGCACACGCCCAAGTTGCACTTGTTGTGCTATCATGTCTACCCCTTCCTCAAGTTGCATAAGACTTGGGGAAGAGGAGCAGAGCAAGGAACAGAGAGTAAGCATGCACGATGGAACAATCGGGCAAGGTTGCATGCTAACTCTAAGAGGAATTTGCCGGAGCATCACAAGCGCATATTCACTTCTCTCTGGTTCGAGTCACTTCAGTACTGGAATCCAGACTTTGATTGCGCGCCTGCTATGGAGAAGTATAAGAGGAAGAAGAAGGAACAGGGCAAGGCTATTAGAGATACTGAGGAGAGAGGAAGGGTTATTGGAGGAGGAGGAAGACAGTGATGAAGAGATTGATGTAGTTGGAGGAGTTACTGACCTGCCGTCCGGCAGCGCCCCGAGCAGTTGGCGGCAGTTGGAAGAAGAGGCGTGGCCGTCTGAATATGAGACAGATGTTGATGAAAAGTGAAGTGTAAATAACTGTGCATACTACTCATATTAATTACTTATTTCGTCTAATCTGTGAATTATTAGGGTTATCTAGTATAATATTTTTTTTCCTGTTGCATTCGTCTACCATATACACATTACATACACGTACACGCTACGCTACAAGTAAGGGGTTCTTTTTTCTTTTTTTCTCGTTCGTACAGAAGTACACGCCAATTTCATTATATAAACACATAGCATAACAAAACGATAACTAACAGCTCCTTAGAACGCATTCAAAACCGAGCGCGGAATGCTCAATTCGCGATAGATAGCAGGGAGGATTACGGTAGCTACAGAACGAAAGCGGCATAATCCATGCATTTACTACTGTATTTGAAATAGCTGGTCTGCATTCACATTAATCAATGAACCCTCCGTCCCCAACTAACCTTCGGGTCCCTTGGCTGAGCTTCACGTCTTATCCCATCCCTGTCCGTCTTCCCTTCCCGGACAATCCTTGCCACCGTCGCACACCTTAACAAGGAAAGTGTAATATTGCAAAGATTAATCACAACCCTGGAATCCAGACTTTGGTGGACATAGCATACTAAATACGCTCCATCAACCAACCGGCATCTTCCGAATGCCTTCTCCCGTGGTGCAGGTGAAGGCGAGTCGACTGTCGCACTTGTCACGGCTTTGCGGCACGAATCTGACCCGAGCACGCCTCCGTCTCGGGACATCTGCAACGGATACGTCCATCTAACGCTCATACTTCACGGAACAGACATATCTGCAACCTAGAGCCAGGCAAAGATAGAATAACTGAGCTGTGTCACTTAAGACAAAAAAACGAGGAATATCTAACATCCAGAGGAGCATGACTATTTGGAAGCCGTTCTGGAGAATAACATACAAAATCCGGGATTTAGAGCCTCTTTAGGAAAAAGCAGAAAGTGGCACACATACCGTAGTAACTTGCTGGACGCGGGTCCGTAGGGAATAAATGGGGACACACTTCTTCTTGGACATTCTTCTTGAATACGGATGGATGAATAATTGAAATTGGGCATGCATGAATTACTGCAATACCTGAAAAGATAAGCCTCCCTCTTAACAAGTGGATCCACATAATTTATTGCAATTCATCATGTAAATGAAGAAAAGTAAAATTGAAACGAATTTGAAAGAAAAATAAATTCACTTTTTTTACAGAAAATCCGTGGAGGCCTTCAGGCGACACGCGCACTTTTTTTGCTTGGCTCGAACTGAAACATACACAATGTTCTAAATGTTAAGCGAACGAGTCAAAATGTTGAGGGTACAGTGTGTTCCGTGCGAGAGTACCTACCGAAATCAGGCATATTTTTCAGCATCTCGTTCGCTTAACATTTGCACTATTGTCAGAACATTGTGCATAACAATTAAACCAATTCTCTAACTGAAAATAAAACAACTTACTTCGTCATCTACAATTCCCGAGAGCGCACAGACAGCATCAGAACTGATGATCTGGGTGTCTGGGTGATGGTCCGCGATTTCTCCAACCGGCATGTTCTCCCGATCGGAGAACGAGAAACACTTCTTAGCCACAGAGATTCCAAGGAAGAGTCCCGAAGAATCAAAAATGCCGGATCCCGAGTCTCCCGCCTGTCCATGCGACGTTCCGACGTAAAAACCCTCTGAATCAAAAATTAACATTTGTAAAGTGAAGAAATTAGACATACTTTTCATCTGCGAAATGATCCCCTGATTCCAAATCGGCTCTCGGCGTGAGTCCACTCCCAGTTGCAGATACTCCCTTCCGCGGAAGAGCGTTCCCATACCTATTTTATTATTTATTAAATTATTATTCATTATTTATTCTACAGCGCAAAAATTAAGCAAACGAAAAATTCGGAAAATCATCGAGTCATATATAGCTATAAACTAAATTAAAAGCTAAAAGGAGCTAAAAAGGAGCAAAAAGTGATAGATAGAAAAACAGTACCGCGGGGAAAGCTCTCGAATTTGTCTTTGTTCAACTTGAATACAATGATGTCGTGACTTTCCGACACTGCCGCTACCATCGCCTGAAAAGAAGATTAAATTCAGCAACTAGTTCAGATCATTGAAAAAAACCTCGTATCGTATCACAGGATTCGAGACGTTGTACAGCATCATCATCTCATTCATCTGCAGCCGAGAATGCTGCCCATGGCGGAACGACGCCGCGTGTGTATCATCGATCGCCACGACGCATAGATGCGTATTCCCATCCGGTTTCGACGAAGTAAAGAGCACTTTCTCAAGCAACGCACGCTGCTCCTCCATCTACCTAAATGGACATTTATTAGTGAATTATAAGGATTATTATAGGCATATGTATTATTAAACTTATAAGGAAAATGATTAGAATTTTACATAATAGAGAAAGAATGAAAGTAGAAAAAGTTGTTAACAAACTCGAAGTTAAGGAGAAAATAACTATGATAATCACGGATGGGAAAACGAAATCAATGTGAACTACAGAAGAAAAGGAAGTCTCCTTTCAATTCACAAAAGTTTATGGAAAAATGCGATGTTGGCTGTCTCTCGCTTTCCTCTGCGTCTCTGCTCACAGACGCGTCTCTACCTTCCACTCTAGCCCAACGCGTTTGTGCGTCTAGTTCAACTGGGGCAAATGTGTGACTGTGCTCGGTCAGAGTGAGGAAGAGTCTAGTTCAACTGGGGCAAATGTGTGACTGTGCTCGGTCAGAGTGAGGAAGAGAAAAGAAGGTGGTCAGACAAAGAGAAAGAGAAATTGCCAGAGGATCTGAAAGACATTCAGCGAAAGCAAGCTTCCTTGGAGTGCCTAGTGAAGGAGAAAGAGAGAGAATGGTCAATCTGTGAGATCTAGCCGTGCCCCCCTATGGTGCTTATTGTTAGCAAAGACCGGCCGACAGTGAGAGAAACCCCCGTGGCACTTTTCCACCAGTTTTCCATTACTATAGGCATATAAGTAATGGAAAACTGGTGGAAAAGAGCCACCTTCCATAATACATTTACAGTGCATTGAGATAACGTATTTAGCTATAATGAGTTTCTTAATTCATAATGAGATTATGCATAGGCCCACACTTACGGTCACCCAAATACGGTAGCCTACCGTACCTTGCGTAATTTGCTCGTGAAGAAGAGGTACTGTATGAGGGAGTTGATATAGCAGGTGGCGCCCTGGTTGAGAATTCCCACTGGCATCTTCGCCCATCCCTACAGCTCAACGGAATTATATCCAATCAAACCATCATATAATTTATAATCTCGTTATAATGATCAACCTAACTCTCACCCCATTCCCTTTATAACATCCAAACTTTGCTCACTTGTCCCCCGCCGGAGGATCAGCCCTCAATCTGCACACCATTCGCAGTGTATCGCCCATGACGAACGGGTTGACGTCCGGCTGAGAGGACGACGATTGTCAAATGACACTAAGCAGCACACGACATACTTCATGGTCAGGAAACGAACAAGAAGCTTGTCATCTTCTAGTGGATGCAGTGTAACCATAAAAAGCCCCCCCCCCCCTCTAATGGCGAATCCTTCGAAACACCCAAACTTATGTGCAATCTCAGGAAACTGGAGTATCCCCAATCTGACTCCCTGGGGTGGAATGAGTGCAGAATATGTCTGGATTCGTCCATCGCCCTGTTTGTTGCGTGCCGCAACTGAAACACATTCTACAATTATCTCTGCAGTAACCCATGATTGACACACGAACTACAGTAACCCTAAAGAGATACCGTACACCTCGTCCCAGTATAAGCCCTACAGCCCTACCCTGTTCCCCCTCAAACCGTCAATTCCGCCTCGGCCCAACACGTCCAATCCGGCTCTTCGATCTCACATTTGACAAAGATCCCCAGTTTGCGGTTCCTCCCACTGCAACAAATCATCATTATTCACTAGCATTCTCCGCTCGTGGAAATACATGAGCTCAATTCAAAGCGCATTTTAATAAATCAACTCATCCAACTAAAACTTTGTGATTTACTTCTTACTAGCAAATCACTGCAATTTTTTTCCGTTTGTCTGTGTGTGTGTGTGTGTGTGTATGTCCGTGGCACGATTATCTCCTTTAGAATTTCGAATTTAGAAAAAAATTCTTACAAGACCCCTATTCATTTCTTCATACCTCGGGACAATTTTTTGCGTTTTTCAAAATTTTGAAAATTGGCTTAGAAAATCGATATTATCGATATTTTTGAAAATTTTCTACTTTTGTCAGAATACGTTTCAGAACACGGGGATCATTTTTGGTCAAAAAGTCATCAGAGGAATTTTTTGAGGATGCTCTGGCAAAATGTACAAAATTATTGCCGCATGCGGGATTTTTGTTTGAAATGACTCACATCGAAAGTGTCCAGCGTCCTTGATGTACCTTGATTGCTCTCCTTGTCGTCAATCAACATGTTGCCCTTCTCAATGATGGCCTAAAAGTACGGTATAATGGACGTTCTATGGATTTCATAGCAAAAAAATGCATTTGACACCAAGTCAACTTTCTCAATTTCTGCACTGCTGCAATGTCTCTCTGGAGCCAACAAAGACAATCGAGACTCACTTGGGACTGGGACAGGATTCCCGAATCATCCTGTGTGGAATCCAGTTCCGTCGCAGCCGACAGCTGAGGGTGCTCTCACGCAATGCATAACAATGGTTTTAGTTTCGGCACGATATT
>LS887513.1:296778-310128 GCA_900490955.1 Micoletzkya japonica | reverse complement strand
AGATGATCATAGTAGAAGGGGAAGAGTTACGAGCCAAGGGAGGCTGCCAATAGGGTCGATATCACATGAAGAATGGAGAGGATCTGGGGGAGTGACAGGGGACTGTGTAATACAAGTGGGGGGATAAGAGAGAAACCCTGGAGTGGGAGATGATCACAGTAGAATGGTAGGAGTCAAGGGAGAAGAAAAGAGGGAGAGAGCTGTCCTCGGCTATTTCTGACTTGTGAAGGAGGAGTGGAGGGGATAGCTGTAGACAGTGAAAAGGGAGGTGGGAGAGACATTGGACTCGGGGTCTGAGTGGAGAACAAAGAGCGATGGCGATTCGTCCCTTCCCCTTCCCTCCGCCCCCTCCCCCTCTCCTCCTCTCCTTCCCCTTCCGTCCCTTTTTGCATCTCCCCCCTTAAGGAGGAGGGGGTAGGAGCCTTAATTTAGAATGATACGTTTTAGTCGCTCACATTGGTGGTACTTCTGAGGTTCCTGACAAATCATATGTACCGAGGAAACGAAATAGAGTATAACATGAATGGTCTTACAGGATTCCGAGGAACGAAGTTGGATCAAGGAGCAGCTGAAGAACGTGGACGGGGAATCCGCGTCGTTGAGGTTTATTTCTATCTGGTTCACCCGAATTTATTGATTTGGCAGAGCCCAGCTGAAATCCCTGGAGAAATACGATCCCGAAGAGATGGAGAAGGTGCGAAGGAATACGGAGAAATTGAGGGAGGACGCGAATAGGTGGACTGGTGGGTGGGGGAATGATGATTAGAGCATTCCATTTGGGTATTATGGATAGTTACGTTTCGAGCACCACAGGTTAATACACTATCAGTATATTGTCGAGTGTGTCGTGAAGTATAACAATCAGGAACCCGAATGTAATGCTCCAAATGGGACACTCGGGTGCCTTTGTTCACTAAATGCTTCACAAATGAACTTTCCACGTGGATCCTGGAGTGATTCGGTAGTCTGAGATCTATTGGAGAGCGTAAGGTGTGGGATACATAAAATAATATTCCAGATAACGTGTTCTCGATCAAGAAATGGTGCAAGAACAAGTTTGGAATGGACACGAAGATTCTCGATAAACAATTCGAAATTCCCGCTGAATTGGACTATGTAGAGTAATGGATTCTCTAAAAGCTTGTAATATAACCTGTGCTATGTTTCTAATGATTTTCCTTACTGTTTATCATTTTTTGTTAATAATTCCGTTACATTGCCTTGCTTGTAAAGCAGATTGCCCATGGTGCATGGCTATAAATTCATTTCAAAATGCTTGCCAATCTTGAGGACTGATCTTTGGTCTGTGACCTTGCTTGATACTTTTGTTGGCAATGTGATCCCCTCAGTTTTATTCAGATTTCAATATTTTAGACTTCAAAGTAAAACGCAATGTGAAGGTATGGCTACGGATCAAGTACGGTCTGCCTCCGGTCAAGGTACTGTAATTACATTATTTGAGTTGGGGTCTGGTTTTGGGTCAACATCCTAATTTCCTCTATGTATCGCTTCCATCCAAGCAATACTAGAGGTGCACCTTTTCGAATTCATGTGCCAATTCCAAAGACAAAGTTACGGCAGTACTCGTTTGCTGTTAGAACATCGCATGATATGAATGAGATCAGTAAGAAAGGAACGTTTACTAAGTATTCTGACTTTTGTCGTCTTATAAGACAAACGTTCGGGTAACTATTTAGTTTCACTGCGTTCTTTCATTTCCCCCGCATGACCGCACGGATCTTCCGTAAACGATAAAGATAAAGATTTAAGGACGGTTAACAGCGACTGAGGTGAGTGAGTGGTTTGCTGCACGGGATATTCGACTGAAAACGGAATGGCTGACCAATGCGATCGCGTTTCTCGACGAGAAGACTACGGTAGGCCAAGGCTTCATTCTGGGTTACGGTACTTTGTTATTCTAGGGTGACTGTAGTCTATTTGAGATGGACTCGATCCTGGAGCAGTTTCTCTTCTCTCGGTTGCAAGATTCGTACGAGCCGCCGATGAAGGTTCCCGAGAAAGCGGTGAAGATTGTGCTGACGAAGAGGATCGTATTCCAGGTGGGGGGGACCTTTTCACCTTTCAACTTTGCCTCCGCATCGACCTTCTATGAGGTTATGTTGTGAGCGGTAAAATGTGCGCTCGAAAAAGCTTGGGAAAAACAAAAATGTTCTATCTGTTGTCACCGTTCGCGAAACGGTATGAAGAGAGTGCAAACGAAGTAGAAAAGAGTTCACTGACGTGCCGTTTCCGTCAATAATATCGAAAACCTGAAACGGTGAAATATTTGAGGTGGTAGACGCGGTGAACATTGCCAGGCCGGTATTCGAGCAACTGAAGGAATTGACGAGAAGAGACGACGATCTCACCTGGTTCTATGGAGGGGACAACGATGAGGTATCTCATCGCTCTCTATTTCGTTCTTCTCTTTGCTTTCTTGAAAATTGCATCATCGCGGGATACGATGGTGCGAGAAATGCAGACGATTCGGTGTAAAGTTTGTGCGTAAGCGGACGTGGTTGTTGAAGAGGGTGGGAAAGATGATTGCAGACGACGATAGGAGACAGGGAAGAAGAGGAGGGCGAGGAGAGGAAGGGGAAGAGACGATGCATGCATCTCAAGCTGTCTGATGGATCGAACAACCTTGTGGCGATCGAACATGGCTCTTTTGAGCAGATGAGGGAGGATATTCCGATTGGAACGAAGGTATGACGGTTGTTAGTATTGGACAAAACTAAAGTTGTGCAGACTGGTCATTTAAGCCGATATGTTTCATTACTTTTGTCGACGAGACGCGTCGCGGTTAAGAATGATGGATGAAACGTAATCATTGTACCGACCAGTCTGCACATCTCTAGACAAAACACAGAATATAGGTGACAGATGGCCTTGGCTGGCAATTGGCCAATTCCAGCTTATTGTTATTAACCTGCCAAACAGAGTAGGTAGACCAATATATTTTTTTCGACTGTTATATGGAAGACTAGGAGAGATTTTCTCCATACATGGGCAACCTTCCCCGCACTATTTCGAAAAACGGGCCTACCAACGTACGAAATGAAGCCTACCAATTGAAGTGTTGTAGAAAATATAGGCCTACCAAAGTAAAATTCCGAACAAATTTGGGCATACCACCCATACTTCGGATCGGTGCCCACGTATGATTTTCTCTTTGCCAATGATGCGGGAAAATATTGATTAGCAAAAAATAGGGAAATTTTTGTAATTTCAGTTGATGCTCAAGGGCCGGGTTCTGTGCAGGAGGGGTGTAATGCTGCTGAACGATTCGAACTGCGAGATACTCGGAGGTACGGTAGTTTTGGGCAACGGGTACTGTAGAGCTTAGTACAAGCTCTTGTTTCTTGTTTTACTCTGATTTGTGGCTAGATGACGCTACTCTATGATATTTAGGAGAAGCGATATTGGAGGGACACGATAAGTCTCTGCCTGAACGACTCGCCAAGCGGCTACCGGCTAATCGAAAGGAACGAATGTAAGAGGGGTATACGGTAGTTCAGTTCGCGATACTCTTTGCAGACTACCGTACCTGTCAAATGTGAAGAAGGAATTCGACATGAAGTGAGTGTTTGGCTTATCTTTTCTTTGCTGTGCTTAAGATCTCCTTCCATTCAGTCAGAAGACGATCTCTCCGTACCTCATTCGGGCTCCCACCACGACGTCGTCCACTTCGAAGACTACCGTACCCCCTCCACCCTCTAATCCCCCTGCTACCGTACCTTCCGTGCCTACAGTACCCCCTCCTCCGCCTACACCACCTCCTACCTTGGCTACCGTACTACAATCGACTCTTCAAGATCCTGTTACGACTCATCAACCGCAGCTGTTTCACGATCAAGAAGAGCCACCTACAGTACCCCAGCGAGAGCCAACAAGGTGTGATTACGATTGAATCATTTATGTTGAACTATAGTCGTCCGAGATGTAATCAGAGACAAGTAATCCGTATTAGCCCTGAGGATATTTGGTCCAGCCTATGATGCTTGCAGCGAAGCTGAGATTGAGATGTGGGTGGCCCCTGAACCTCCCACCACGAATGGCCACCGGGTGGTTACGGTAAGGAATGGAGTGACGAGGAGGGGAGTGCCACCCGCCGCAATGGTACAACCAAGAATCAAGGAAGAAGAGGAGACGAGGGATCAGGTTGGGGCAACTATAGGTAGTTAGACATCTAGAAATTATGGTATCCATTCATGTGACATTTAGTGAATGAAGAAGCATTGTGTGGAGCCACACTTATACAATATATAGAAAAAATGATATGAAAAGTCGTGTTGAGATGAACGAGAGCGTGGCAATCATTGAACCACCCACCCGGACTACCGTAACCCAGCAGTCACGGCGAGACCCGGTGGAGGACAGCTTCAATGAGACGATGGTCTGCAGGTCAGTGTGAAACGAGCAGGATACAATTAAGCATGTCCCATATGCAGTATTCTCATTTCTTGCTATCTTGTTCTTTTTCTCACAAGGGATTATCGTAGCTGACTGTGAATGTACCCTTACCCCATACATTTGCATATATTATATGTTCTTTTACTCTTCGAAACAGCGTAGGCGCTTTTCGAACACGAGCATAATATCGAACTAGATAAAGACACTTTCGGAGGGTAATTGAAATTATGTTTGTTATACGCGTACTGATAAATAATTAAATAACAGGGAGCCCGATCCGATCATTCCCGTTGACGTTGCGCGAGATGTAGTCAGAGGATCACAGGCAAGTTAACTCGTATTATGCATTTATCTCTAGAGAACTTCATTCTTTATTGGATTCTGTTGAATTCATCATTTCAACAGTGATGAATACACCAAAAAGAAAACTCTAAAATTTAATAAGTGAAATTTCTAATGTAATTTTAGCGACTGGCCTACGCTGAGCGAAGCGACATTCCGATAAAACCCTGCGTACGGCTTATTCCTCACGTGGTGGCAGGAACCAAGAAGGAGTGAGTAGTGGTTTGCCCATTTTAATGAGGCCAGGCTTCTTGGGGGACGCAAATATTGTTGCGATTTACGCTGATGAAAGAATTGTTTAAAAAAATAAGTGTAGACTGCTTATGGTGTTTAGTTTGTGCAGGGAAATCTGAATGAAGTAATTTGCAGCAATCCTACGGCCGCTCACGCAAAGACTGCCAGAGGGCGGGCGGCGGCGGGAAAGAGTGGGTGATCTTTGATCCTTAATCTCTCTGATCTTTGATCTCACTGATCCGTAATTGATGGTCTTTGATCTTTGATCTCTCTCAGATGCTCCAGTGGCGGGTCGTTCGATCGCCTCGTACTTTCATCAGCCTCGAAGCGAGGAGGACGACGGGGATTGCGTGTTCGAGCAGAAGGTCTTCAGTAATAAGGTTGGAGGTCATCGTTGAGTCTTGAATTTGCGTCTTGCGTCTTGCAGAAGACGCAAATGGTCGAGCCGTCAGCGAGGCTGCCCGCTTCCTACGAGAGACTGAAGGAGAGGATGAGAGGTTTGTAGGATAAGAACTGGTCTAAGACCAGCTTGGCTAACAATAAGGACTTTCCATGGTTTTTTCCATTATATAAATTTTCTAGATGATGAAAAAGAAAATCGGCAAAAATCGTGTTCAGAGGAGGAGGAACAGCGGATGAAGGAGCGGATACGAAGGGAGGAAGAGGAGAGAAGGTGGAGGGAATTGGAGAGTAAGAGGAGAGAAGAGGAAGAGAGGAGAATGAGGGAGGAGGAGGAGAGGAGGAGGGATGAGGAAAGAAGGTTAGGGCCTTTGGGAGAGGGGACCATACGTGACCAACGATCACAATCATTTTGAGAAAAAAAGCTTGCCATTGTACACAATCTTGAACTGCCAAGCAAAGCAAACAAATTGAAAAATAGATTTCTTTCAAAATCAACCAATGAAAGCAAAATTCTAAAAATATTTGAACCTTGTCGGGGCCCACGTAGCATTTTTAAATTCTTATCACGAAATTAATATTGGGCTTGAACAATAATACTTTAGAATGCAAATACTGCGAATGCAGAGAGAAGAGGAACAACGTCATCGAGATATGATGAGACGGATGGAGGAGGAGGATATGATGCCTGGTAATTGTTAGGAACAAGGGAGATGTACGGTAGAAGGTGGAACTATCGCAAACTGGTGTAGAGAGCATGGGTGGGCACGGTTGTAGGCACCGTAGTGGGGTGACTTACTGCAAACATTTTTCGTGTATTGGCTAGCTCACTGCAAAATAATATCTTTGGCGAAATTGTGCGATATCTATGTATGGGAGGACCACTGCAGTAAGTTAAATACCGGTACACAGTGTGCATGTTTGTCTCGTTTCCAGAAGCATTACATATGTGCAATTACTGATATCGTACAGAGTGTTCGAAGAGTATTAGATTGACGTGCTTACCAGAACAAGAATTCTTGAGTGATGCTCCGCAACCCTTCCCTCAACTACGTTGTCTCTACTCCCCGCCCCTCTTCCTTCATAACTCCGCCCACTGGATACGTGCACTCTATGCAACCGGTCAGCTTACTATTAGAGATGTGCATGAGAGTTCTTTTCGTCAATAGGTTTCATTGCTTTTGGCGACGAGACGCGTCGCGGTTATGAATTGAATGCTGTATGAAACATAGGCATCAAAAGAACTCGCATGCACATCTCTACTTATTATCGTTCTCCTTACAATTAGTTAGTCGTTTTCGAGTCTCGACTAGACTGTAGTTTGCTCTAATTTGCGTCTTCAGGTGAACCCGATGATCCGTGAGGAAGTACCCTCGTACACTCGCTGCGAATCGTTCATCTCTAACGGACAGTCCTACCGCCCGCCAGTGAGTCGCGATTCGAATGTGTGCAAGAGGGCAGAGTATTTCCGGACAGAGTGCCTCTCAGTTACGAGATGTGTCACACTCGTGTATTGTGGAATAAAAAAGATCCGTCGGAAAATCATTCAGAATATCAAGCGAGAGAGTGTGCAAAAGTGAGAGAATTAGACTCATTTTGGAATGGAAGCAACGGACGGACGGGTTTATTCCACTATATTATGGAAATAAATATGTCATAATACTTTTGCGGACTGGCTGTGTTATTTACAGTAGTCCCCTCCCCCTTCCTCTCTCCTTTACAGTCCCCCATGCACCTCTTCGGTTCCCCCCGTCGCCCCCTCCCTCCTCACCACAGAGATGCCGCCGTCGTACCGTACAAGAAACAGCGAAATGTGGGTTAACTACGGGGGTACTGTAAGGGCGTCTAATTGTGAAAGTGTACATCTTTTAATATCGCAGCACACTCGGTTACTGTGATTCAGGAGTTGGTGCAGTACTGTACAGTCTACCGTGATAAAGCCCCCTGCCTTTGCTTCCTAACACTAACATAGGGACTCTAATGGTAGTTGTGAAATCTTACCATATGCTTTAGGACGGCTTCGATCCGGGCGGAATTCGGTACGGTAATGCGAATGAGCCGAGTACATCGAATACGTGAGCTTTTACATATTTAGCTTTTTTTAGTTTACTAATTACAGTGAAATGATATGGCGACAGCTCTCATTCAGAGGCGCAGCCTTCGCTCTCCAACGGCAGCCCTCTCCCTCGCACCGCCAACTGTTCCCCGCGAACGGCAACTACCACATGCAGGTTGGGTTTTTGGTCTTTGATCTTTGATCTCCCAGACCAATTCATTGTAGTGTATTCTATCAATGGTAGTTCAATGCAGGCAGCCTCGCTCAACGTGGCTCCGCCAACGGCCGAATCTGCGATTGAGGAGAAGTGAATTTTTTTCTGCTGATATGCGTGTTACGGTATCCTACCCGCCTACAGTAACCCCCTCGTTCCCTTCAGATTCATCTCCCTGAATACCGTCCGATTGGCAGATGTTCTCAAGCAGAGAAGGTTCTGGATGATGCCCAAGACATTCCACATTACCGTAACCTTTTCTTTTTTTCTTTCTTTCTATTACACACCCTTTTTGCCTAACTAAATATGAAACCGGTTCTCTTGATACCGCTAAACCCTCTGACCTCGTTGAATCTGGATATCATGGTGGATTGTCATACCGTACTCCCGTGCCCTACCGTAATCCCTCCTTGTCCTTTTCAGCCTCTGTACTGTCGCATTCCCCGTGAGATGAAGGCGGACCACACATCATGGATACTGAACATGAACATAGTGGACGAGAGCGGGGAGACCTTTTTGGCCGTTTTCGAAAGCAAAATGCTCGAGGAACTGATGGGATTCGGGGTTGCGTATTGTCAGGTTGGTGTCGTTATCGTAAATACTGTATCTGGGAATAAGTACTGTAACTACCAGAGCTATGCATGGTGCCACTAGTACGTTGAAATGGTGCTCTTTGGTGAAACATTAGTTTCCTGATTAATTTGTATTTACAAAAGTGTGCAAACAGCTGCCAATCACTTTGCCATAAATGACTATCAGTAATTGCTGCTTCCATCTTGTAAAGGAAGAAAGAGAGAGATTCTTTTATACTGTTAATAAAAGCAGCACCTATTGCAGAGCCTGTCGGTGTCCAGTGATCGGTCCCAACTGCACAAGCTTAAGGAGAAGGCTATGAGGTGAGGGGTACGGTAGCTATGCTGGGGGGAGTACGGTAAGAGGAATACGGTAGAGGGTTTTTGGGAAGTCATACTTCGTTGGTCTTTGCATGCCGAAGTCACCTTTCAAAGGCGTTTTTCTCCTAATTGCAAGACAGGGCACACAACGTCAAGGTGGTCTAATAGAGGCATTTTTTTGTTTTGAAAAATTGAAGGTCCGTAGAACTAGAAGATGGGTCTGAACTTCCTGGGGCTAGTTCTGGGGCTCCTCCCCCCTCAGGCCCAGGTCTTCTAGGAACAAATGGCGGATACGGGTGGATTGACGGTGATTGCCTTGCTTCGTTCAGGTTGTTGACGTCCTTCGAACGGCTGGATCTCGTTCTGACAGTTGAAGTGAGCCCGCACGCGAGGGATCTGCCGGTCGTGCTCAAGGTCGGGGGAATCTGCCAACTTGAAATGTTTGGGCATTATTATAATTTACTGCAATTTCGCGAAGAAATGGTTTAGAGGACAATGGCTACGTTCTTTTCTCGGCTATGCATACAAAGCACTTTACAGCGTGGAAACGAATGATCCGTTAGTTGTCTTAATTTTTTCAAATTACGAAAAGAGAACGAGCTACTAGGAATGAGATTACTCACGGAATTTCCCGTCAGTAATACAACGAGTCTCATTGCAGATTCGAAACCTGAATGATGCTCTCGAGGAGATTTCGAGGGAATAGCAACAGATGAATAGTCATATCCCACATGTCTCATATTCATACCATATTTTCTTGTTTTTTTTAAAAATTATTTTTCCTTGCTGGTCATATTCTTTTAAGACTTTTAAATCCTGTTCTTGTAGGTTCTGAACCTTGTTTATTAACTCTAGACTCTGCTTGTTGAGTATAATGGGTTTTAGAATACGTTTCTTATTGCCTCTACACGACGTTCTTACGATGTTTTCTGTAAAATAAAAATCTTGTTGAGGCTGGTTTATATTGTGTTTCTGGCGTTCGATCACCATTTATGTACCGTATCCTTCTTAAAGGGCCCCTCTGAGCACATATCTACCCCTCAAGAGCATATTTTGAACATTCCTTCAGTTTTGTCCTTTTCAGAAGACATATGTCTCCATTCTTTCAATAAGCGATGCCTACAAATCAGACCACTCGCAGTATTCGCAAAATAACATTCGTATTCGCGCGGTCCCTGAAGAGCAATGTAACTTTGCATACAACTGCTCGCCTCATTTAAACGGCGGGGAACGCGGGAAAAATGTGCAAATGTAGGATAGTAGGTTTTCAACATTGCTCTTTCAGATGAAAGAAAGAAATCAAGGGGTCAAAAAGTACTCAGCGGGGCCCTTTAATTATTATTGAGAAATAAAAACGGAAAATATTAATTTTTGACAAAGCTACTAGTCAATTGAGCGTGAATCAAGTAGATGCTGATCGTCTCGAATTCTCCCGATCCCTGCCGCATTTTCATCGATGTTCAAGAGTCGACTAATGAGAGGTAACTAAACGAGCACCGCATACGTGGGCGTTACTATCCCATCGGACGTTGGGGTGGATGCCTACACCAAACAATCGTTATGCAAAACGCTTATCAGCATAGCTATAGTGGAGTAAACCGGTCCGTCCGTTACTTTGATTTTAAAATGAGTCTAATTCTCTCACTTTTTCACACTCTCTCGCCTGATATTCGGAATGATTTTCCGACGGATCTTTGTAATCCAGTATACTTTTGATTTCTTCTGCAAAATATTCGGACTGCAAATCTTAGTCAATCCGAATTCCTTCACTTCAGCTCTCCTTCGCCCCTTCTTCTAACCTCATCAGTCATCAATTCACAAGATGTTCGTATTGTCGTCCATGCGACTGATTCTTCTCCTTCTCATCATATCTTCTACCGTATCTGCGATGCAAGCAGCCAAGAATATCAAGAGGTACGGTATCAGTAGGCAGTGTTAACAATATATTTATATTTCTTAACAACACAAGACCATTCGCATCTGGTTCTTGTGATTAGTCCTGCTATTTCCCAAAGACCTTACACTTTCCAAACTTTAGGTTTTCTCCTCATCCATGCCTATTCCGAAGCTTGCCTCGGGCACTGAATGGACCCTTCATCTCACTCCATTTCTGGAAGTGTACTGTCCGCGGGTTTTGGATGGAATCAGTTTGGCCAAATCGGTTAGTCAGAGTAGATCTTACATATGGACATGGGCAGAGTAAATACAAGTGAAGTAATGGTAAACGAATACGAATATGCGTAACTGCCTTATTTTTTGTTCTTTCCTCCGGCTTTATAAGGCAGTTGAAGTAAACTAACACAAGCTAGGCAAATATACAGGAGTGTTGAAGATAATGAATAAGAAGACAAATTTTAAAAATAAGTATGCCACAGTCTAAAATCTTTGGCGCTAAAGCTGCCCACGTATGGAGATGTTCTTGAAAATTCTACACTAATGATTTAGAGACCGATGCAGATAGTGGATTATATAGTGGAAGTGAATGTTGAATCCGATACGTAAGCTATTAATTCATTACAGTAAACTGGTAATTTTGTGATTGGGTCAGGCTCACACGTGGTATTTCTGTGTTTGATTTAGCTTTGCGATATATCTTCATTTAGGAATAATGATGGCTCCTCTCTTGCCATAGTTCATACTGACTATCTCAAGGTGGATGAGAAGACGATTCCGATCAGCAAAGAGGTGCTTATTTATATCACTTCTTATGGGACATTTTCTTATATTAATTCAGTTCCTATATCAGTTCTTATAGCAATGAATTAATTAATAAATATCATTTTTTGCCAAATTACGGAATACTAATCAGGCGGTTTCCCTGTGGTCATCCTTCTTCCTATCGTATCTCTATAATTACGCAGAACGAAATATTCAAAAGATGGATTCTCAGACGATTGAGTTGTTTCTGAATTTCGTACATTCTTGGCGGATGAAAGTACCCCGTAAGTCAATTTCCCATGGTGAATTATTTTTAGAGAGATTCAATGTTTCCGAATCTTTCTACCTTTTGGCTGCTATTTATAGCGCATTGCAATTTGCAGCTTCGCATGTTGGGAAGATGATCGAGTATGCGGATTTTATCGAATCTCACTATCTGTATACAAGATGCAGTGAGTTTAAATAAAACTGTGTTATTGGTCGCAAAATGCTGGATTACGAAAGATAATGAACGCTTTTCGTTCAGAAACTACTCTCCTCTCATTTATTCCAACTGATTACGGTTACGATCGATTCGACGCTGTTTTCTCAATCATTCGCGTCGCAGAGAGATTCAAAGACAATGCTACTTTGGTGGGCGCGTTTTCAGTCAGGCATTTATGCTAATATCTTTCGAAGCTTATAGAAATGTGGAATTCTCTTAACTACTTGACAGATTAATCGCCTTTTTCTTCAGGAGTACGCCCAATCGTTGGTCCAATCGATTATCGGTAATAAGGAAACGGTCGGAAACGTGTGCTCTTACTTGCTGTCACAGTGCACTATTGCACCTCCCAATATAATGGCTAAGCTTACCAATGTAAGTTAGCTAACTTATGATGTGCAATAAATAGTTTTGTTTTAGAACATGATGAAGACAATTGGGGAAATGCAAGAGGAGACGAAAAGCAATGAAGTTCTGAAAAGGGTGAGTGTAAAATAAAATGCTAATTGTGTGAACACATAATAAAAGCCCACACATCGTGTCTCCTGATTCAAACGCGTGACGCGTAAAGTATCGTAGTATTTGCAGTAGTTTTGGGCTGCGAGAAAATTTCTGGACTGAAATTTATTTCAGAAAGTGGAAGAAATGCAGAAAGAAGCGAATGTTTTGACGGGTAGAGTATGCGATCTGGAACGACAGTGTCAGAAGCTTAATGGAGTAAGTAGCTTTGTTATTTTACGTTAGTAAGTTGTTGTTACACGATTATAAAAGACTAAGATGTAGTTGTATCCACAGTGTAGGCCATGAGAAATAGAATAACAGGGGAATTTTGATGTTAAAAAATAAAAGCTCTTTGGCTGCCAAACCTCTTGTTTGGTCAAGTTTTTACTAGATTTGCTAGATTTTATCTTTAATTGAATTGATCAAAAGCATTTTCATACCATTCTACATATAGGAATCAGAATACTTTTTATATACACACAGCGTTGCTCTACTTACATTAGTTATGTTAAAAAATCTGAATGATTAGCTAGTTTAGCTAGCTTTTACAAATAAGCAGTGTATGGTTCTGCTTATGTTCAGAGGCTGTCGATCGTCACTGTTCAATTTTTTTTTTTTTTTTTTATTCATATCCCCTCAGTTCGTGCTGCTTATGATAATCATAGTAAATTGCTGCTCTCCAAGATCAAGAAATGGAATACTTACTGTCAGCGTAAGGCCATTAGCCATTCTAAAGACCTGTATAGGCACGTAGCCTTGCTTACTCGACCCAAGCCCTCCCTTCCCCCCACCCTTCTCTCTCCTTCGGGTCCGCTCACTTCATTGTCCGATAAGGCTGACCTTCTTGCCCTAGAATTCCATTCTCATTTCACACAACAAGTTGGTCCTCCTCCCTTATTCTCTACCCATCCCCATCTCCCTTTCCTCAAATCTGTCTCATTCCTCCCCTCTGATGTGTATCCTCTCCTCCGTAAGCTCAAGTCCACTTGTTCTCAAGGCTCTGATGCTATCCCCCAGATCATTTTCTCCCGTTGTGCGTCATCCCTATCTCTTCCCCTCTGTGATATTTTCAACTATTCCCTCATTCTCGGCTCTGTTCCTTCCATATGGAAACATTCCCTCCTCACCCCAATCCCCAAACCTGGAAAGGACCCTT
>LS887513.1:261551-277851 GCA_900490955.1 Micoletzkya japonica | reverse complement strand
CCCCCCCCCCCCCCCCGCCTAGACTCTAGCTTAGAGTACGAAGAAAACAGTTAGTGAGGGAGCCAAGAAGGATGAAGAGAAATAGAGATGGAGAGCATGCAAAAGTTCAGTTATCTTCCCATTCCTATGGCAAATTGATGGGTACGAATGAAGGAACGGGGGGGGGAATGTGGGGTGCAATATTCTCCATTGGATTGGGCTGGGGGTTCCCCCGCTTCATTGCAGGGGTAAAGGGGGTGGGGGTGGCACCACGTTCTAAATGTTAAGCGAACGAGCCAAAAGGTTCGGATTGGAACGTTTTCCGTGCGAGAGTTCCTACAAAAATCATGATTATTTTTCGGCTCGCTGTTGTCAGAACATTGTGGCGGGGGTAAATGACCCACTCTAGAACTAGGATTCTCTTTTTGACACCTTTTCTCGGTTATATTTCAGACCTCTATAAATACCGGGATATCACTGCAGGGCGTGTTGCAAGCACACTGAAATGTAACCGCGAAAAAGGTCAATAAGAGAATCCCAGTTTGAACTAATTGAGTAAGGCGGTGCATGTATTTGAATATGTTTAGAAAAGGGAATGATTAAGGTATAGAGTGGAATTAGAAATAAAGAGTTGTAATATGATGTGTTCCCCGTTGCAGCCAACCACCCCTCGTTCCTCGTTCTCTTCAAGTTCTTCGACGGCCGTTCCTACAAGATGGTCCGTCCCTTCCGACTTCAGTCCGACCACAGACTCGACGACATCCTCCCTCTGCTCCGCGTTGCGGCCGGATTGCCGGAGGGAACGAAGTTGAAGCTGTACCGGGTATGGCTTTTCTAATTTCCGGTTCGGGTCTTTTTCAGTATTAAAATAACGAACCTATGGCTATTTATCCTCGGGTGCGTGAGGCAGAACAACCCATCATAATTACGTTTTTCTGATTATGTAATGCTATTGGGTACTGGTTAAGTTATGGTGGAAATACGGTATGATTCCGTTCAGGAGAACTCCTGCATGAAGGTTACGCCAATGGGAGACAATTGCGCACAGGTGGTTGCATGGAAGAATGGAGACATTATCGTGTTTGAGGTGTGAAGAGGGGAAAGGGGCGAGGGAAGGAACTAGGCTACGTTACAAAACATAGATGGGCACCAACTTGACCTATTTTAGCTATATCGTCCTACTAATCTTAAGTCTGCCTGGAATTTCCAAGGCTTTTTTTATAAATTCTGTGCGACGCATTACAAATTGAGATTGTGAGAAAGTTATGAGTGTGTATCACACCTTCACTCGGACCCGTGCCCTTCTATGCTTTGTCCACTGGGCAATTTCAAACCGATCCAATACACTTTTCGCATAAATTGGCATGATATTAATTTCATAGGATATCTACCTGTTCTTGCGAGTCTAGACCATTCAAATGTTTGAGGAATTCGATAAATCGACGTCTGAGTGCAATGCCCTTAAGTACCGGCAGGATGTGCTACGAATGGAGGTAAAATATTTTAGATGAGGGAAATTTTATTAACATCACATGCCCGTGGCTATTTCGTATCTAATTGTAAGATTTACTAGTCCCTACCCAACTATTTTTGGCTGCTTTTGGGGGGTCAAATACAGAATCGGTAACTACTCTTAATTTATTTTGTAAACCGATAATTTTTTTCTCAAAAGAGCAATCATCCTCACGAATCGTGTGTTTGTTTGATGCCTATAGTATGCCCAAGGCGACGGGTCTAACGATAAACATTCGTCGTTGAGGTATCGATTAGCCCCGATGTGGGCGGATTGCGATGTGAGGACACGGATAGTGAGAATGAGGAGAACGAAGAGGACGGAGAAGAGATGGAACCCTCCTTCAGACTTATCCTATCTTTCGTGAGCGCTTGCTCTTTGCAGTCTACTGTAGACAAAGATGGGCAGGGTTGCAGGTACCGTGGGTGAGTAGCTATCTGCAGAACTTTTGTAAGCATTGGGTAGACCGCTGCACAGGAATATCTTGACTTGATTTCTCGATCGCTATATACGGGAGAACCAGTGCAATAATCTACCAACTAACCCTGCCCATCTATGACTGTAGATGACATTGTATACGCAAAATACGGTCCACTAGATAACTATGAATACATTTGAGCGTGCAACGGTGGGCGATGTGGTGCAGGCGATTGAGCAGAGAATCGGAGAGTATACCGGACTTCTCGAACTGAAGGCAATCAGTTCGATCGGATTGGAGATGCAGTCTTTCGTTCTCACCCATCACTCGAGGGAGATGAAGTGAGTGAATTGTTTTTTTTTTAAACCTAAAAACGTGGTTTTCATGATTGATTATTCTTCTTTTCAGACTCATTAATGTCCTTCGGATACTCCACAAGCGATATGATCCACGAAGGAGAAATTTGTGAGACGAATTTAGGAAGAATAAGTTCGGGATCAATAAGGGTACTATTGAAAATGGGTTAAGCGTGTGAAGGCGAAGACCGTATGTTGATAATCCTCTGACATTTCATTGGTGTACTGTAGCTATCGATGAGAATGATGCAAGTTGGTGACGGTTTAGTAGACAGTTTGTGTGGATCATTGCCGGTTCGCCTATGATCTTTAATCCTTGATCTTTGATATTTAAGCCTTACCATCTACTACACAGTCGTGCCTCCCGAGGAACACGAGGTCTACATCGTACGGCCGGGAATTCCGATCAGGGAGGAAAGAATGAAAGTGACGTTGGTGAGGTGAGCAGAGGGGAGCGGGTTACGGTAGGGTTACGGTTGGAAGTAAACGTAGACAGACCAGCATTCAAGAATAAGGGGATGGGGGGTTGCTATTCTAAGCATATTATCAATTAGGTATTAAAGGGCCCCTCTGAGCACTTTTTAACACCCTGGTTTCTTCCTCTCATGTGAAAGAGCACTGTCGGAAACCTACAATCCTACATTTGCATCTTTTTCCCGCCATTCCCCGCTGTTCAAATGAGGCGAGAAGTTGTATGCAAAGTTACATTGCTCTTCAGGGACCGCGCGAATACGAATGTCATTTCGTAAATGATGTAGCGCGCGAGCGGTCTGATTCGTAGGCATAGTTTATTGGAAGAATGGAGACATGTCTTCTGAAAAGGACAAAATTGATGGAATGTCTAAAATACGCTTTTGAGGGATCGCAATGTGCTCAGAGGGGCCCTTTAAATGGTATATTGCCTTGCGAAGCAGTGTTTTGTTTGAGGAACCAATTGTTCGAATTGCTGAGGGAGGTCAAGGTGCGGGACCACAGCTTGAAGTTCTACACGTTCTCGTGAGTATTACGAGCTGAACTATTTGAGAAACACAGCTATCCTGAGATGCAGGGATAAATATTGCTATCTAAAACAACATATTCAAAAAGTACCAGTTATTAATAACCCTTTTTCTCTCTGTTTTCCTCCACTACTCTAACTCATCTCTCGGATTACACACTCCATTCCACCTTTATTGTCTCAGAATTCAGTTACAATAACGCGACAATTATGGGCCGCTTTCGCATCCGAAATATATGTCATTCTATAGCAAAAGGTGGTGAATGGTAGGCTAAAAAGGGCCGAAAAGTGAGATGAAACGCGGTCTTCCTCATAGTGGACATTGGATTGAGGTGCTTCGTATATGGCCTGTGCCGAAATGCACATGGCAACAAGGATGCCTACTGTCTGCCGATAAGTGATCGATCCGCGAGTCTCTCCTCTCTAAAAGGATATCCATGGGTCCACTACAAGGTACGCTATTATCGATCAAATTAACCTATCATTAGTATGGGAATATAGGAAATCGCTTCTGTATTATGTTGCATTTCATTAGAATCATCTCTCCTGTTGTGCGATATACCCGATCCGTCAAATCGGGTCTTTTTGCGGTTTACTTTAGCTAGACTTTATTTAGTAAAAGAAAGATAGTCACGATAACGACTCGGTTGGACGGCACTAGGATTCGCACAGCCCGACAACCCTACCGGTCGCTTGGAATGGACTTTTGACTTGGCACTTTGCCAATTTCAAATCTAGGGCAAAAATAAGCCAAAAATGTTTATACAGTATCCATCACATTTGTTTTCTGTTCAAGACAATAATCGGACCTGCCCTATTGTTTCTGTCCGGCTGTGATTCGCTGTCTGATTCTTTTCTGGGTTATGTTTCACGCGTGTGCAACCTTCCCCGCAATATTGTGAGAAACGGGCCTACCAGTGTACAAAATCAAGCCTACCAATTGAAATTTTGTAGGAAATATGAAAGGATTCGCGAGAGACCCGAGAGGCCCCCGGTGGTAGAAATTTTAGAAGTATTTCAAGATATGGGCAACAAAACCATTTTGAGCTCTTTTGCGAAACACCCCAACTTTGATGCTCCGCCACAGCCGTAAAAAGGGAAAATTTCGAAAATCGGTTAACGCAGTTTTGTTGCCCATATCTTGAAATACTTGTAACACTATTTTCACCAAATTCGGTGACTATGAAATTTCTACCGCCGGGGGCCTCTCGATTCTCTCGCGAAGTCTGTCGTTATCTTCTGGGGGACGCTACCCAGAGATACTCCTTCTGATGGCTTGAGATGAGGTCGTTTGGGTCCGAGCGGCTTTATTCAAGGGAACACTCACATTACATGAGAGAGACTGAGCCATGAGCTAGTGAAAGGTGCTCTCTTATAGGTGTGAAACGAAGGTAGGTGAAAGTTAGTGGAACGGGGGACAAAGGATAGGCTAGCTCTAATATCTACACCCATGACGCTGTCATACAGGCCTACCAAAGTAAAATTCCGAACAAATATGGGCCTACAACCCATACTTCGGGTCGGTGCCCACGTATGGATATGTCTACAGAGCGTGAAGACTTACGCATAACTTTGAGAATGGGGTCAGAAAGATAATACAAGACGGAACGAGTTATTACTTGTTTGAGATTCGGCTAGAGGTGGATGGCTGCGGGGACACGCCCAACGCGGCAATCTACGCCATTCCCGTGTTTCCGATCAACCACGAAATGGACAGAGTCGTCGGGCCACTCGTCACCATTATGGTAGCCATTCTGTTCTCTCGTTTAGGGGTATCCTTGACTAAATGCAACTGCGAAAGAGGATATAACGTACAGACCTGTTTGTTTTTTTTCACGTTTTGGAATGTTTTCTTCTGTATTAGAGGAGACATATGGACATTCGTTCAGGTTAATGCCGGTGACACGTTTGGACGATTCCGGGAGAAGATTTCCAGGTGGATGGGAGTGGAACTGCAGGTTCGTCTGGGGTAGGGGGGATTATAGCTCGCGAATCGATACAATTTAATCCAATTACGCTGTTTTTCTTAGGTTATTTGAAAGTTTTTGAGTACAGCAGAGGATAATGCACCGGCCGCAATTTGAACTCTCTGTTTCTCACCATGCTTATGAGGAGGAAGATGCAAACTGCGAAAATGTTGACGGTGAAAGGTAACCGACGAAAATAGGCTATTTGTATCGATTCGCGGGGCTCTACTCGGCATTAGTTTCCATGAACAGCTCATTATCCATCTGCTGAAGCAACTTGTTGCCTTCAATTTGCTTTAGTTTTCGTGGGTATACGGTAACTTTCCGCTCAGGACTGCGACATTGGCTACTTCCGCGATGGGTCGTTCGTCGTGAATTGGGAGAACGACGACACGGAGTTCTCCCCGCCCAGGACGGGTTTTCCCCCCGATCAGCAGTTCTCGTTCGTCTACTGTCTACGGTATCCCAAGGAGGATCCCAAGACTACGGTAGACAGCAGCCCCTCCTCTGAGCCTCCTATTGAACCCACTCCCACGCCATCCATCGTTTGAATACCGTAGTCAAGCTAGTATGCCAGAGAGGAACTAGAGTGTTAGAGTTGACGATCTGTTCTATTTCGTGAGAAGCCTCTATTCGCCAAATAGGTCAGTTCATCAGCCTTGATTTGCATATAGGCTGGTGTTGATGAGGTGACCGATTTGATGAAATGGGTGTTTTTCTCCATTGCTTGTATTGTGTCCGGGTGGTTGCCTCTGCATTCGGTTTTTTTCGTTTGGCGCGACTGGCCACTATCATATCGTGTATGTGACAAATGTGTAGTATTCGTGTATGTATCTATCGTAGCATGCCCTTCTTTTCTCAAGTATTATTCGTTATGCCTTTCATTCCGTGCATAATACATATCTTCATTCATTCAGTCACTTCTATCCTCTCTCTATCTTACTTGTTTTCCCTCCTCTTCATTAATATCTATGTATTCAGGCATTATTGCATATGAGAGTAAAACCATGACATTTGACATAAAGTTTACTGAGGAATCGTGGGAAGTATTGTCGTTGAAATTTGTTGAGACAAACGCCCTGAGGGTATCTGTTGTATTTTGGTGGGTAGGAGTCATGGAGAGGTTGTAGAGACAGATTACTGATGGCAGTGTGAGAATATGATGGAGGAGGAGATTCATACGGTAGGTCAATCGTGTCATATAGGCAAATCGCATAAAAGAACTACATGCGGAGATATTCGTTCTGTATGCGAATATGTGGATACTGTAGTGGAATGTTTGCAGTTGCCCAATGAAGAGGAGTATGATGTGCATACCGGCGCCGTTGGAGAAGAGGTTACGGTAGCCGATGGAGAGGGTACGGTATGATGGAGATTGTGAATGGCTCAAAAAAAGGGGGAAGACCATTTGCTAGTACTATTAGGGAAGTTTACTGCATGCATATCATAGATTGCGTGGTCTACTTGTTGAATTCGGGCTTGCGAAATTCCGAATAGATGCATGGACCTACTAGCCCTAAGCCTGCCTAATACGGTGGTGCCTATAAAAGGGCTAAACATAGCCTTAGTTAAACAATAAAGAGTAAACATAGCTTTACTTGTAGAGGTGAACCATATTCATCGCAAAGGCGCGAATCGTACGCTCTAATAGTGAGGCTCCCGAGGGGAATATATGTTGAGTACGGTATCTCGATTACAGTATCCTGTTCGTCCTCGTCGTCATCGTTCTCTACTCGTCGGGGTTCTGCTCGACGCAAACAACAACTCCCCCGTGACTCTTCCCCTGAGGGCCTTCCCTCGCCCATTGCGGTCAGTCATACCGTATCCCTCGTTGCTCAGTCAGAAGTAGGGATGCGATGCGAGTTTATTTTAGTGGTTATTCTTCATTATCACGCCCATAATGGGTGGAGCGCTTAGTCCATTTATTCACAATGACTGTACAGTGATTCGAAGTCCGACAAGGAAGTGCCAAACAATCCAGACAATCTAGGCAGAACCGAGTAGTCTCCACTAAGTCAAGGCTAGCTATAGTAGAATAAACCGGCCCGTCAGTCTCTTTCGTTCCAAAATGCGTCTAATTCTCTCACTTTTGCACACTCTCTCGCCTGATCTCGCCTGAATATTCGTAACGATAAACTGACGAATCTTTGTATTCCACTATATCTCCAACTGCCCTTTCAGATCATCCCTGGGGGCAGTCGGTACAGCGACTTCTTCGAGCATAGTCCCCGTCGATACATAACGGAATACCCCACAACCCTCCTGATCGACGCCGTTCCCTATGTCATCCCCGTATTCGTCGCCCATGACAACCCCCCACGAGGATACAAACGGGGAATGAAGAGGATCTACGGGAGGGGAGTCGAGACTACGGTAGAGGGACAGAGGGGAATTATGTATGGGAGGGATATGGTAGGGAGTACGGTAGGGGAGATGAGGGCGAGGGAGGAGGCTGCTTCTGGGAGAAGGGTTGAGGAGGTGGGAAGGGCGAAGAAGAAGGAGAGGGTACGGTATGTCATCAAAGATGTGGGTACGGTGGAGTATGAGAGGGAGGAGTGTGTAGTGGATGTGGAGGGGTAGAGGAAATGTTGAGGAGATTGTACTTTTTGTAGAGTACCTTTTGTTAAAATTTTTGTTGTTTCCCGTGATTTGTTGATTAGTTCGTTGTCAGCTGCCCTTCCATCTATGATAGTTCCCGGTTTATGCTTTGTCGCTTCCAGCTGAAATTGTTCGCTTTTTTTGCTAATAGCTAATAAAGTTTTTTTGCTTCCTTATGAGAGGAGTTATTGTAATTATCCCGTTGATCACGGTTCCAAATATTTGGCCTACTATTCGTCCCTGGTGAATTATGACGGTGTTACGGTAGGCGGCTCTGATCGGTTGCACACTGTACATTTTGTTTGAGGAAGATGTCTCGTGCTTGTTCCAATGAATATTGGTGTATGATCACTGAACAGGTAATATTGAAAAGAAAGGGGCCAACGTAATCATTTTATTGCACTATGCCTCTTTTCCAAGTTTCTCATGAAGGGCTGTGATAGTATACAGCTTTTTAAAAAAAACCTTCTAAAAGTGTAATTGCAGGAAATAAAGAAAGAGGAGGAGGACGGCTGTATGACTCCGTCTGGGCCGTCCATCTCTAGCATACCATACGGCATACGAGCCTTTGCCGTTCAGACATCTTCCTCTTCAAGCATTGAGGTAGGCCGAATATTATTGGAGCACGACCGTTGAAATCAACGCGCACGAAACATTTAAAATGCACAGCGAGTGGCGAACCGCGACGCGTACGTGACGCGTATTGAGAATGGATTTTTAAGCCAAAATCTGACTACGGTATCGGCTCTCTAAAGGGAAGCGCTGTCCCACAGTTAGATGTAGGTTGTAATCGTACGTGTGGAGGAAAAGGAACGTTGAGAAATCTTTGCAGCGCACTCCGCTAAATACCGTGAAACTCTCTTGGCAAAATGCCAGCTTAGGCTAAAAGCCAGCTCCGGCTGAAGTTTTACTGTGGTTAGCGGAAAGAACTATGCAGCTCTCTCAACGTTCGTTTTCCTCCAATAATACTAGTGTTGGCAAATGAGTCGTCGCAGTGGAATGGGCAGGGAGAGAGTCGCGGCCCACCCTCACTGACGGCTTTAACGTTATTTTAAAATTATTTAACGTTAAAATAAAAACTGCGAGAAGAAATGTTTTGAAACATATTTTTCTCACTGCGGCTCGCATTGAAATAAAATTTTGAAATAAAGGCCCGCAGTGAAATAAAATTATTCATCCCCTCTCACGTCCCCCTGGAAGTCATTCTTCACCGTGCACTCTCCAATCTCACAACTCATTTGCCAATACTACCGAATACTTATCTTCATAGTTGTATCACTGCTTACTGGCTGGCCCTTCATTCACATTGTTGTATGCACGGTGTAATTTTTTATAGTTTAGAGAAAAGAGGGAGTGGGTAATTCGGCCTAACTCCACAATGTGAATGATCTCAAGGCAACCTTTCTCAGTGCTCAAGTTCGTATAATGAACTTACAATAAACTGTAGTGCTTTGAGGTAGTGAAGGAAGAGGATGAGATGATGACGGAGAGTCGTCCTATTCCTCTACTCAACGAGTCCGCCTCCAATTCGTCCATTCCAATTCGGGCAACCACCGTGCCGCAGGGTCCGACGATCAAATTGTCTAATCTCTGATCGCAGGCTTTCTCAGTGATCAAATCGCCTACTCTTTTGCTTTCCTCTTGATTTAGCCTATGTAGATTAGGTTATGCCTTTCACGACCATGTAATACTTTGAATAATGCGTTTTTTCGGAGAAAAAAAAGGAACTCATTCAGTTCCCTTTGCAGGAGTCCACAATAACGTGGTAGCTCTGGTACGGGCCAATGAGACGATCACCGCCCTGAATACGACGATTCGCAGGCTGCGCATTGAAGTGCGAGAATTGCGCGAGGAATTGGCTGCGGCAAACGGAGAAATGGAAGTGAAGGCAATTGCGGCAACCGAGCAGATTCTCAAGTACAGAGTCAGTGCATTTCTAAGACGACTTTGTTCCCTGCCATTGGATGGCATTTTTGGACGATATTAGTTATATTAGATGAGGACTAAAGTTCGACAGATGGTCGATGAGCGTGTCACTCAAACTGCATTCGGCGTCCGCGCCTCGTCAAAGTCTCCGTTCCTGTCTCGGATCATTCTTGCGCTTTGGTGATAGCTCTTCGATCGCACGTCGAAGTCTAGTCACGACGAGGAAAATAGCCGTTTCATTAAAGTATTTCGGAGCGCGCTGCAATGCCTGATTTGAGCACAAGTTTGCGGAGAAGGCGCGGACGGCCGAGAGACTGCACAGGGAGTTGGTCAAGCGCGATCAACGCGTGACCAGCTGCGTTCGTTTCCTCTTCTTTTCCTGTTTCGCATGGTTACTGGCCATAGGCATAATTATCATTTATTAGAACGTCAAAGGGCCTTACTATGATTCTCAGCTGTTAAATAATAATACCTGGATGCTGCATTGTGTATCCATGGTTATTCGGGGAATTCGCACAAAGCATTGATTACGCAATGTGCGCATATTCAGAGGCAGCACCTTGGAAGGACTATAGCTATGGCAGAAATGCAGACGAAGGAAGCGGTTGGTTTCAAGTTTTGGTTGAGAGCGGGATTCAGGGCAACGATGTATACAATAGGGTGAACCTATAATCTTGACAATGTATGATTGAGGAAAACGACCCGTCAGCTGCCTCAGTTCCCTGCGAGAGAGCGAAGCGGAATGAGGAGAGCTCAGACGAAGTAGGCATGGGTTGACTGGCGGTTCTTTTCCATCAATAAATAATATGGACTTTGTAATGTTATAAGTCAGTAGATAAAAAAATTTCATCCTTCTACAAAGCTTTATTCAGAATGATGCGAAGCAACGTTACGGAGAAGCCTTGAAGAGATTGATGAGCCGAGAAAGGATCGAGCAAAAGGAAAAGGAGAAGCTGACGGCGAGGATCAAGGAGTTGTATGAGAGAATTGAGGTGGGGGATAGCGTTATCGCTCTTGCTTATTTGTTGCACATCGAAAGTGGTGATACATGAACAGCATGAATGGCATGAGGAAGTGAGATTCAGGGAATAGGAGTTTAACAGGATTAGCTGATAATATTCTGAGAAAATGTACTTGAGATGTGGAAGCGAGACTGGGCATTGGAGCGAGCTGCGAGGAGGGTTGCGGAGAAGAGACTTGAAAAGGTAGGGGCACATTTTGATATTTTTTCCGATTCGAGGCTCTCTAGTCAGGAGAGGATGATAATGTTATACATTGGTTGAGCAAGAAGCGATGCCTCAAAGGCTTGCAATATAAAATATGGTACCTGCGATTCCGATTACTGTAGCTAACGGAGGAGACGATTCAATGCCAGAACGTGTTTCACCGGCTTGATAAGTAGATCTATTCTAGTCTTCTTGATGGTTGTCGTCAGGACAATGTCCTGCATCTTACACATGGTAGCCAGCCATATCTTCACCATCAGCAGATTCGAATAGAGAGGAAAGATGTTGTATTGGCAAGCTGGCAGCAATCGGCTGCATTGAAGTAATACGGGGGCAACGCCTGTCGGTACCTCACTGCACTAGTCAACTCTAAGATAGAGATGCAGACAAACTACCTATCTTCCTGCAGCTTGCTAACCAATCCTTGGACTATTACTGCAGTAGGCTTCCCAACTGCAGTAGCTGCCCAGCTAAATACAGGACGTTCGGCCGGTCCGAATTTTACCAATTGTGACGTCTCTGCGTCTCTTGAATCATACATGGGCGCGGTTGTCCGATCGGACGTTAGGATGGGTCACTGCAACAGGTAATGATAGTGTACAACACTTGTAAGGATGGCTGCTTTCGATTTGCCCTAATTACGTAAGGATGCCAGCAGAAATGTTAGGACGCCACCAGCCCATGCATGTCTTGAATTTCCACGCCCTTTCGCATCCTCAATCTCAATTTGCATACGGATCTATCTTATGCGGCAGAACGTTGAGCAACTATGATAGGAGTGATGGATACCGTATTGAGTTGGAATCCTCTCAAGACGACCAGTTCACCCCCGTCACTTGTCTCATCAAACACGTAGCCCGCCCCTTCTCCGAGGCTACTCCCTCCAATAAGAAACGCCGTCTAATGATGCTCAAGGTTAGATTTGGTTTGCGCTTCTTAGGCCCGGTTGGGGAATAACAAAGTTGAGTGTATTTTTTCGCACTTTTTGTTAATACATATGTGCGTGTTTAAATATTATCTGAGGACTACGAAGAGAAGGACGAAGTTGTGCTCTTTCAGAAGTGCATTCGTATGCTCGCCGGCCATGCAGTTATTGATGTGGAAGAGGCGAAGGAGGAGGTTAGGGTCATGTTCAAGTAAGGTTTTTATCTTTTTTGAAGAGTATTCACAAGTCTGCATAATTGCGCGGACTTGAGATCTCTTACCTCAGGTCTAACACATTCCCTTCGAAACTTTTGGTGGCTATGTCTCATGATCAATTAGTAATGAACCTATGATTTGCTCCCCTATGGAAAAAGCATAACCATCGAAGTTCTACCCATTGTCAGGACCCTGCTCAAGACTGCGAAAGTAGGTCGAAATGAAGCAGTTTTGAATGGGATCATGCTAATGATTCGGAACCAGCTCTTGGTAGGTACAGTCGGTCCTTTTCATGGGTTTCTTTCATTTGGTGAACATAGTGCAAACGGGCATGACCTCATAATACAATATAACGGAATTTATCCAACAGCAATTAGACTGCATTCTTTAGTGAATGAGCTGTTTTTTTTTCTAGATGAATGAAGAAACGGAAAACGATGAAATGGATGTGCGAAGAGAGGATAATGAAGAGGATATCGGAGGTATTTGCGATTAAGCGGGAACGGTTCACAAATAGGAGCGATTACAGTAATATATTGTGATTCAATACTTCGAATAGAGTATTCGAAAGGTTATGATAAGCAAGCTGTTCTGTTGTTATTGTTCTCTTTCCTTTAAAGGGCCCGCCAGGCAATATCTACCATATGCATTTTGACATCATTGGATAGCTCTCAATGTCCTGAGTCTCGTACTCTCTCCTTTTTGGTTGAACCTTCGCCGTCGAAAAAAGCTGTGCAAAGATTTCTCTCGCTGTCTGCGTCTCTTCATTCCTCTCTTGTCTCTCACAACCAATCAACCGCTCTTAATTGGCTATATCTTGAAATGGATGAGATGGTTGGAGGGACCCTTTAATATTTCCCAATTGCTAATTGCTGTGTTTGCCACACTTTGTCAACTGCTAATATGTAGATTATTTCTTGGTTGACTGTCAAGTCCAAGACTTGTTAATAAATGTTATGTTTAGTTCGTGTATTCATGCCTTTGATTACTGTTCAAGACAGGTTTATCATGATACCTTAGTGTAAAAATAACTTCAATTATTAGGAAATATTGGTTTTTTATATTCATTTTTGCAAAAAAAAAAACAGCCAGTACTGTTGTTTCCAAACCGTTCCTTTTAGATGCCCTCTACAGAAGGCACCGTGGTGAATATTTATCTAGACGGAGCATGCATTTGTGTACGGAGTACGATGCCTGGCGTGTGAGTTAATTTCATCATTCCGTAAAGGCGATTAATCCTCAAAAAAGACAATGAACTCGTGAAATGAGATCTATACCTATCTTTAGATAATATTTGTATTATGTTTTAAAGGGGAGTTGTGTTATCTGGAGCGTGTGTTCGAGTTACATCGCATATGGCATTGCTAAGCATGCCTGAATGTGCCTGGCTGAGTATTCCTCAACTAGTTTACAGTATGCCCATCAAGGTTTGTCATGGCATAATATGATATTATCATACAGATCCTGATTATTCATTTAGTTGGGAGAGTACGTGCACCCTTCAAAGCGGAATTGCGATGATTGCGACAGGGAATGGTTTATTCGAATTGATGCTTTTGAGTGTTTTCTGGAGAAGGATGTTACTCTTTATATCGACGTTTATGTTGATTGTGTTAATATCCACTTTCCAGAGAACAGTTTCGAAATGCGAGATTTACTGTAGGAAACAAGACGTTCTCCTGTTGCAAAGAGGTTTGTGAACCGTTTATCTGATCCAATCGCATATTTTGAAGTTACACTAAGTGCCGCGCAATCAGTTCGCTATCAGTAGTTCGCTCGCAATCAGTAGTCGTACAGTAACCAAGCGCTGACGTAATGCATCTTTGGCAAAAACTGAATATTTCTTGGTTTTTCTTTACGCGACAGTTAGTACAGGACATGTGGTAGTAACGAGCAGTCAGAAGTACAGACAACTAGAAGTAGGGACTAGGCAGGCCTTTACTATTCGTTGTCCAGTCATCTGGCTCCTTGCACTCTATTCTCTGTTCTTCACAACGTTGTTCTAGGGAGATTTCAAAGAATCTGCCACGACGGACTTGGAATTTTTTATTTTAACTGCCCAACCACCGATTCGCCCCCACAAGCGACGGAGTTCTTACTGACCCACTCCTCGTCTTGATTAGATCTCTAGATTGTAGACAGTGATCCTTATTGTTAGTTATCTCTGAAAGACGAAAAAGGAAGGTTCAAACAGTAAAGAAAGAAAAGAAAATTCTAGATGTATCGTTCTTCGTGATCGTGGATCGCTACTCCATTTCACTCAGTAGTCGTCGGCCTCCTAAGTTGAACATTCCTCATCGAAGTCATGAAAGGGCTCATCTATTGATGACTGCTGACAGATACTCGCTCAATGATGTTACATTGTAACAATATTGTGAGCAAACTTAATTTTCTTATTTCCATTATAGAAATTTTTACATCTATAGTGAGCTACTACGTTATGTAAATTGTTCAGGCTACGGTAGTGAATTCATACAAATCTGCGTTCGGCCTTTCAATGACGGTGAATCATGTTAACATTTTCGTTGGCTGCTTTCTCGGCTTTGCACAAGGTGTCGTTGAAATGGTCTGAAAATGTGGCTGGTTACATATTTCTCTGTAACGTGGTTTACAGAAGATGCATTGCCTACTGAGGACTGGAGAAGATACTCTGACAGTGTCGGTACCCATGTTTTTTGGGGACTTGATGAGAAGAGAATTTGTTACTCTGGATCGTGAGCAGATAACGAAGGAAGTATTTGAGCTGTTCGATAGAGAAACTAGTGCTATCTTGTTCGAGAATATGATTACGACTTTGCATTCGATTGACCTTCAACTGTTAAGCGCATCAGGTAATCCGTACTTCCCACCATTTTATACCGGGTATGTACTGTACTCTACGGAAGATGGGCGAATTGTGTACTCTAACAGGTTCGATATGATTCACAATAAGTCTAAATACGTTCTAGGCTCTGGGGAGGGGTTCCAGAATTGTGTATTTGTACCCAGAGATGATACATCCTCCTACTATGCTGGGCTTTTTAATGGATTCCAATGGTAGGGAACGTATGGTTTTTTCCTTAGCCGTTCCTTAGCCGCCAATTTAGTAAATAAAAAATTTGCTTACAAAATTTTTTTTGCTTAGATTTGGAGTATTCTCCTACATTATGTCATTTTCCTGAAGTTATGATACTTTGTTGTTGTTTTTTTCGTTTTATGATACAGACGTCACAGAAGTGGGCAACCTTCTCGTTCACATTTTACGAAACCCCTACTTTTTTGTGCTCACTCTTGCTTGCTGAGCATAAATACATTATCATGCTTCGTGAGTGTCCTGGTGCTTTTATAACTGTTCGAGACAGTTCACTAGTATACCTAGAAGGAGGCTTTTTAATGGATTGCAATGGTAGGGAACGTATGGTTGCTGTAGGGAGGAAATTGATTAATTTGAATTTTAAATAGTTTAGCGAAGTATACGGAGCTAGCTCATGCACTGTATGCACTGTAGTCCGGGCCGCGTCACACACGCGCCGCGCGTAACACTCAAGCAACGCGGTCGAACTTTCGGTGGGAAAAATTTGAATGGGCCGTATGGCAACCACACGGCGTTTTCTCAGTCCGCGTTCCGAAATTCCGAATGTCTCTGCGTCTCTCAAATTTCCATGCTCTCTCGCCTCCACTCTCTTAATTTGCATAGGAATCTATTCTACGCAGTCAGACGTTGTGCAACCATGGCCTCCAACTGCTTCTCATTCAAAATGGTCAAAGCGGTTAAAACAAATTTTTCTTTATATTTTTGCGATCAAATTCTGCGTTTATTTTTCTGCGTGTAATACGAACCATAGTTATTTCCAAAGATTCATTCCAAATGTTTGCGTAGCCTTCAACTTTTTAATATTCGAAGTTTGACACAGCGCTATGCCTAGTTTACAAGCCTACTGTACTTATACGATCGCGCACATCGCGGACTGGCAACACGCTATGTCAAGCGCCCAGTCCCGCCACGCTATGTCAAGCGCCCAGTCCCGCCCACTCGTGGTGTACTTTTGTGGTGCTTCGCGTGCAGTGCTTTCTGTTATTTACATTCATCGCCGATTACTGTAGCCACACCGATTCCCTCTCCAATTTTACCAAAAACCCATCAAATATGAGCGATCTCTTCTGTCAACAGCGTTCAAATAATAAGATACAGTTAGGTAGT
>LS887513.1:232462-260175 GCA_900490955.1 Micoletzkya japonica | reverse complement strand
CATCAAGTGAGAGGAATCGATAGTTCGCAGAGTTGGCAAATTGCCAGGGCTCAAAGCTACCGTAACTAAGATTGAACGCCTACCGGATGAGCATCAAACTGGCGCGGACGCGTGAAACGCGACACTTCGCGCGAAATTGATTTAAACAGAGATTACTGTAACTGACTGGGCTGACATATAGTGCTTGACATAGCGTGTCCCGCCCACTTTGGTGTAGTGACCTCCGCGCCCTGCGTGCACCACTTTCCGTTATTTACATTCGTCGACGATTACTGTAGTCACACCAAAATATGGTGCGCCTTGACACAACGTTTTACCAGTCCGCGTTCCGAAATTGCGAATGTCTCTGCGTCTCTCCAATTTCCATGCTCTCTCGCCCCCACTCTCTTAATTTGCATACGAATCTATTCTACGTAGCGAGACGTAGTGCCTTGACCGTTAATCGTGCATATTTCCTTCACTACCGATTGTACAACGCTTCAGTCATAGCAACTAGCTGCGAAAACACTTTATCGGAATAATCTTGAAAACGTTTATCGGATAAACACGGTGAACTTCATTTTGAAAAGGGCGAGGAAATCCCTGCCGACTGCCGATAAAGACGACGGCTCGAGCACTTGATTGTATCTCTGGTTTGAGTTATCTGAACATTCTGAACTGACATCATAACTTGATGGAAGCTTTTAAACCCTAGCAAACAGCCACTTGCGGTTGGAACTAACCTCGTAAATAGCATGGTCCTCGAATTATAGTCTTGCGCAAATCTTCCAGCGATAAAGGGCTATCCATTCCATTACCATCTTGGAAAACGAAGAAAACACGCTAGAAGAATGTATTCCTGCAAAGGAAATAGTAAACAAAAAACCTACCTTTTTCGATGTTCCTGCGAAGTTATTTGAGCCTAACACTTGGACGGAGTCATTACTGCTGTCGGTCTAAGCAGATGCATGAATTCTGAAAGGAAAATCATAATGAAAACGTGAAAACAGCAAAAAAACGATGAGAATTGGAAATTGATTACAATTCGCGCCCACTTCTGCGTGATCACACCCTTAACAAAAGTAGTGACCGCAACGCGACCGCAGCAAGCCATTTTGACGGGTTCATTTGGCTTAGAAACGACACTGCTATTTAAAAGCGAACGGCAGCTAAAACACGAAAAATAGCCGATTACGATGAAAATAGTGACACAAATTAAACAATAATTAATTCGTTAAATGTACTGTAGAATGATACTTACCACGAAAATGCCTGAGAATATTGACAAATACGTTAACTACGGTAATTTCGCCACGTGCCGTCTTAGACCCTTCTTAGCATCTTGCCGTGTTGGGACGTCGCGACCGCGGCGTCAGATGAAATTAAGCTTTTACCGGGATATCTTGGTGCTAAGCGCTCTGGCTGGGGGACCTGTTTACGAAAAGCATAAGAAAAGCAAGTAAAATTCAAAATTCGCGATTAAAACAAAAAGTCGGGAGAGAAGGCTGTTTGCATTAGAAAGAAAATGAGCTATTTTGTGCTCAGTAGACAGCTTGTGTAAAAAACAGCAGCGCAAATTCTTTTTGAAATATTTTCTATCCATTATACTAGTCGGGCCTATCGGCCCGCCTAGTTGTATAAACGTTAAACTTTGACTTTTTATTTATTTAGAAATACTTAAAAATTTTCTATTTAAGATATTCCATAGCTCATTAAAAAAGGAATACGCTACATAACATTGGCATAAGTTGCTTCCAGGAATGTTCTATTTAGAATAAAAAAAGAATACGCTACATAACATTGGCATAAGTTGCTTCCAGGATTGTTATATTTAGAACTTTATTGTATTCCTCGATGATAACAGAAATTAACAGTGAACAAAAGGAAAACCACAAACTAAACGATTGCGAAACGAAGTACAGTAACTGATAATGCTTTATCTTCTTCTCTTCGGTTTCGCTTCATCGTTTCTCTTGCAGAATCGGGGAGGTAGAATACTATTTAGCTTATCCTTCTATTATTTCTTGTGGATCAGTACAAGGAGTATCACGAGTCTTTCTGTTCATCAGATGCTGCCTACGGACGGTGCAATTTTGCATCTCTACACGGATGGTATCTGTTTCTCCGTGCGGACTGAGATGCCCAATATGTGGGTCATTGTTGTTATAATAATATTCTCACGATACACGCTTTTTCTTCTCTGAAGCATCGTTCGAAAGACTAATACTGTTGAAGCTGTTAGCTGTTTAAGGGGAGCCGTATTATCGATCGATGGTAAATGGACCATTCGGATTACTTCCCTCACTGGATTGATCTATGCTTCTCTCAATATTCCTCACCTGGCTTACAACATGTCCCTCAAGGTTTGCACGTGTTTTCGATAACTCTTTATTTTTGTTTCAGCTGGGATGTGAAGATTCCGCGGAGGAAGATGGTGATGAATCTGAGAGGGAATGGTTCATTCGATTGGATGCTTTCGAGTGTCTGTTGAAGGAGGGCGATACGGTTAACATCGATCTTTCGAGTGAATCGAATGCGTAAGTGATCTTTCTCTTGTTTCTGGTTATATCAGCTCAGTAATTTGCGCGGGGAGGAACATTCCTTAGCCACCCGCAATTTAGTAAATAAAAATTTTGCTTACAAAGTGTTTTTTTTCTTCTGATAATCAGCTTTACAGGTTCTACGGATGGCAGTTTCGAAATACGAAGATGCCTGTAGGACAGCGAGTGATCTCTTGTTGCAAGGAGGTTTGTGAATGCATTTGTAGGAGTCTGAAGCTTAAAAAATGTATATGTATGGTAAATGTTCGCCTCATTCCTACTTTCGACGAGAGAACGAAATGGTATGAAGAGAGTGCAAACGAAGTAGCTTTTTAATGTTATTCCAAACTTTTGTATTCAGCTTCTCGCACTCCACTCTCCCTTCTTCACAACGTTGTTTTACGGAGATTTCGTTGAATCTGTCGAGGGGCAACCTGAATTGAAAGCATTGGAGAACGAAGATTTCGACTTTGAACGAGTCGTTGAAGAAGTGTTCGAATGGCTACATTTGCGAACGATTGAGCTTAATCCTCCGGAGGAAGAAGAAGAGGAGGAAGATGATGATGAATATGAAAAGGAAGGCGAAAATGATCGATTACGGTTGGCAGGTTAGCAATTTATGAAGGATGAGAGACCATTTATTTTGTCACGAGCCTTTAAATGAGCTCAGACCAGACATTTAAATTGGATTAGACACGGAACATGGCCAAATTTCAGTTCGTGATAAAACCTTTCGCTTCGAGAGTTCTGATATTCAAAAAATTGGCGACGACGTGCACGCAACGCTCGTCGCCGCTCTAGGCGTGCGTATTCCCGCAGCGAAAAGTAACATGCGGTAATTTAAGATTCCGTTACAGTATACCTGGCCCAAGTACCGTTTTTATACTCAAACTGCACCAGTTATCACAACGGCTTTGCGACCCTAGGAGCTCAAGTTCTCTAATTCAAAAAATCGATCGTTTTTAAATGTCTAGCGGGATTATACGTGTTTGTAGATCTCCCTTTCTTCGTGATCGTGGATCGCTACTCCATTTCACTCGCCGATCATCGTCTTCCTCTTCTGAACATTCCTCATCGAAGTCATGAGAGGGCTCATCTATTGATGAGTGCTGACAGATACTCGCTCAACGGAGTTATCGTAAGTTGTCTTATTTTGTTAGCTTTCTTTTACAACAAAGCTGTTAGTTCAAGCCAAGTTGCTACGTGGTTACATATTATGTTTTCATATTATTTATCTACTATTGCTTTTCTGCCTATCGCCAAATTGTAGAGTAATAATGCACCGTTTATTTGCAGGAGACTGTCCTCGACTCGTACAAGACTGCCCTTGGCCTCTCCATGACGGCTAAGCATCTGGTTGACAGGGCTGGTCCGTCACTGCCTGCGGCAATCTTCTCTCCTTTGCTCAACGTAACGTAATATGCGTATGTCGAAATTGCAGAGATGTTTCAATGTTTGTCTTATTTAATTCGTTTTTTTTTTGCAGAAGATGAATCGCTTGTTGGCAAGCGTAGGAGACACACTAAAAGTGTCGATCCCCCTCGATCATGAAGAAGAACGTATAAGAGACTGTGTTTCACTAACATGTGAAGAATTGCGAAAGGACGTTTTTGAATTGTTCGATAGAGGAACTGATGCAATTTTCGTCGAAAACCTCATTACTGTTCTGAAAAGCCGAGAAACTCAGCTGTTATTGAATAACACGAAGACCTGTGCTCCGAGCTCTGTCGAAGATGACCTGTGGGTACTGTACACTACGGAAGACGGCCGAATTGTCTACTCTTCCCACGGACTCATGAAAGACAATCAGTCTAGATCTGTTCTAGGTTTGGAACTGCCTGAAGCTTTAGCATTCAGAACCTCTTCTGATACTTCGTATTATGCTATCCTTTAGCCTTATCTGGTTTTGGATTTAGATTGTGTCGACGTTGTTCACTTTTGCTGAATGTCTGTGCATTGCTCACTTTCTGGTTGTTTTGCTAAGTTGTACAACCTAACATCTCTTTTCTTGTTATTACTATTACTATTATACTTGGTAAACTGCTTAACTACCGAAATGAGTTCTTAACTACTCATTTCGGTAAGTAAGAAGTTTTCAATTGCTGATAAAATTTAGAAATTGTTCTGGTCCTTTTTATATCATACGGCTGTTGAACGTGATCAGCCTAGATACCTTGAGGCATCGTTTGAATGAATAATCGAACACAAGAAATTTTGGTACTGTGCTGAAATGTTTAAAAGAATTTTTACAAACTATGGTAATTCAAAGGCGCATACTCTAACTTCTATCATATCGACATTTAAATACCGATGTTTTCTTATTTGGCTTTAGAAAAATACTTTAATACTTTTCCCTAGAATATAGTCAATCGTGTGAGTATGTTGCCTCGTCGGAGAAGAAAACAAGACTTACGACCGGCTGTGATTGATGTCGAGGAGAGGGTACGATACTAGAATAATTAGCTAAAAAGTTAAATAAATTAATATTTTATGAATATAATATAATCAGTTGAAGCCTGTGTTTGCAGGAGGTGAAGAAGGAAGAGGACGAGTTGATCACTCCCTCTGGTCCCTCCTCTTCTTCCCCCGATCCCCTTGGCGCTGCTTCGAATCGCAATTGTTCAACGTCAACCGTCGGTGCCTCGAAGGTTCCTTAGTAGGCTGCAATTTACACAAGAATTGGGCTTTTACAAAGTATGCCTGCCTTACAAATATGATTATACTTATTACAAGATTGTTAAACTAAGCGGAGATGGGAGCCAGTTTTGAAGGAAGTGAAGGAGGAAGACGATCCTATGGAGGGCAGTCCCTCCGTTTCCGTATGCAATCAGTCCAAAACTGGCTACCGTCGTGTGGTCATCGTGCGGAACACCTGTCCTAGTATGCTACTTATTCTTTTCCTTCTGGACCGGAATGTTGGACCAAAAACTCGTGGACTCCCAACACGGAGCTAGTCAGATACCCTAGCGTACCTTGAGATGCTGGGATAAATTCGTTCTTATTTCTTCAAGGAAATCTAGCAGCTTGTTGTATGCATGGAAGATGAGCTGCTGCTACTCTTCCATGCATACAACATTCAAGCTTTTTTTGGAAGTAAAAAGATTTGAGAAATGTGTGCAGGCAGCAACCCAACAGGCGAATCTGTGGAGAAGATGGACGATGTCCCGTCTACTTCGGAGCTGAACAAATTGAGGAGGAGGTTGATTGCGGCAGAGGCGGAGGTTGTGGGGAAGAAGGAGAGGGAGGCGGAGATGAAGGCTGAGATCATGCTATACAAGGTAGGCAAGTTTTTTTTCTTGCCTTGATAAAGGGCGTTCCCAATTTGAAGGGGTTTTGCTCCATTTTGAGGGATTCCATTGGAATTCTAGACAATTTGCTCACGACCGTTTAAATCAACGCGCACAAAACATTTAAAATGCACAGCGAGTGGCGAACCGCGACGCGTACGTGACGCGTATTGAGAATGGATTTTTAAGTCAAAATCTGACTACGGTATCAGCTCTCTAAAAGGAAGCTCTGTCCCACAGTTAGATGTAGGTTGTAATCATACGTGTTGCTTACTTCTGAAGACAAGTAGGCTGGCTCACAGTGAGCGGGAATTATCATAATCTTAAAATTTCTTTCTTTTTTACGATTAACCAGTTTTAATTTAAAATTACAGAGAAAGTTCTTCGACAAGAAGCTGGAAGTTGACACGTTGCTGAAGAAAGTTGATGCGTACGACAGAGTTATGAGGGAATCCGTTAGTTTATTTTCATTTTTTTCCTTTTGTTAATTGGAAATGGGATATTTTGAGAAAGCTATCTGACTATAGTTGGCAGTGGGTGTCTGTGTGAGACATCCAGGCATACGTGGGAACCGACCCGAAGTATGGGTGGTATGCCCAAATTTCTTGGGAATTTTGCTTTGGCAGGCCTATATTTTCTATAACATTTCAATTGGTGGGCTTGATTTCGTGCACTGGTAGGCCCTGTTTTAAAAATATTGTGGATGTAATTAATTAATGGGGACATGGTTTCAACTTGCTGATTGTAAGATCTGGAATTAAGGGCTCGAAGGGGGATGCGATGAGCGATAGCTGTTCATCTGGTCTTCATGCTTCTTCTTCGTCGGCTACTCCTCGTAGGATTGTCGTCGTCCGAAGGCCCCTTCTGAAAGGTACTACGATGACCGTAGGCCATACATGGGCACAGACCCGACGGTCAGGTGGTAGGCCCCTCATTTTGCTAGAACCTTCACTTGGTAGGCACCTCATTATATCATAATCCCTATTGGTAGGCTAACCAAAATCTCATTGTGTGCATTGGTAGACTGCAAGCTGAAATAGCTGTCGCGAACCTTGCCGATGTATGCCATAGACCGGGGAACAAAAGAAAGAATAGTACCAAGGCACGTTTTTGCTTAAAGATTTAGAGATTTAATAAACTTTATCTGGCAAATCCATTTTTTGTGCTAAATTATGCTTATCAGGGCATCACCGGATTTCTGTCTGAATGAAGGCTCTTTTGGTGAAGACAATATATCCTAGAAAAAAACCGGCATTAGATTGTAATGCCGAGAACTCTTTGGTTCATTGTTTTTGGGTAATGTAGTTGATTGAACCTTTCAGATTACGAGGAAACACTGCGGTCTCTGGAAAAGGCGAGGGAACGGGAAGAAGAACAAGCGAAGCGAATCGCCTCGTTGGAGAGGAGCGTAGTGGTGATGGAGGTGAAGTTGGGTGAGGTTGAGGGGTTGAGGGAGGAGAAGCGAAAGGCTGAGAGGGCAGCGATGAAGGCTGAGATCGACCCATGCATGGGCTAGTGCTGTCCTCGAATTTCTCGGGTGCAGGCACCCATCCTCAAGTCCGATTGGACAATCATGCCCATGTATGGATCGACCAGTACAAAGCGAGAATGTGGAAGGTAGTCATGGCAAAATGGCTGGGAAAACTGCAAATATGCATAATGTCACTAGTAGAAGAATGAAGGAGTATGCAGCTTGAGATAGTACCGGCGAGAGAGCAGTTGAACAGCTCTGTTTTTTTTCATTTTTATTTTCATTTACTTCCAATAATGACTGAGATCTTTCCATCAGAGCGGGATGGACTCGCAGAGAAGAGAGATCGAGGGACTGCACGCCGATGTCAATGGCTACAGCCAACTCGTGGCTGGATACGTATGTGGGGAGGAAATGAATGGATGAACGTGCGCACAGTCAGTTTGACCACGACATGTGGTGGGTTTTGAGCAATAATGTGAAAAAATGGACGGAAGAGTGTAAGTAATTGTCAACCTCGAAGTTCTGTCAGATTTCTTCTACACTTTTTTAGCTGTGGCTGCTTCGGTCCTATGACAGAATTGAAATCGGAAGTACAACTGGTTCAGAAGCGGAAGCTGAGCGCGGCCTTGAGGGAGTCTGTGCAGAACACGATGGATACGGTAGGCGGCCGAGGCATGATACGGCGGCATTCTCTCCAGCAGCATTTTGAGAAACAGGCCTTAACAAAATCGAGGTTTCCTTCGTTCTCAAGCCTAACAAGGCGTTTTCAATACTTGTTGATCGTCTCTGTTCAGTCACGCGTCATGATTCTGGAAGAACGAGAAAAGAGATTGGAAGGGCTGCTGAAGAGAACGGAGAATGAGAAGAGGCAACTGGTGGGGAGGGTGGAAGTGGAGGAGGAACAGGCTAAGGTCAGCATTTGATGCTTACATGGACACGGACCCGGCGGTCGGGTGGTAGGCACCCCGTTCGTTAGTAACCTAACTTGGTAGGCAGGACCCATAGATCAAGTAGTAATGTCGCTCAATTCGAAAGTGCCTCAATTCTTTAATGGACAGCGGGATAAAAGTGCCCTGATTCACAGTAAAAAGCTCCGAAAACAGCATAATTTAGCAGAAAACGTAAGATTTAGCGGCCAAAGTGCCTTGATTCTGTAAATTTTTCCAGCAAAAAGTGCCTTGTTTACGTCGGTTCCGACGTACTTTTGAACTATGTAGGCACCTCATTATAAATTGTAGCTAATTGATAGGCTAACAAAACCACAACGTATACACTGGTAGGCCCCAAACTAGAATACTTGCCGGAAATTCTCCACATTTGACAGAAAAGTCCAGTTTTATCAGCCAGTGTTTGATAACCTTTTGATCAGGTTAAAGGGACACGGAAGTGATTTTTAAGTGAAGCTTATGTGAAAGATTTTGTCGTAATGAGTATAAAACCAAAAGGAAAAATAATAAAAATTAATAGTATTCGAGAAATGATTTTTTCAAATTTCGTCCAACGACGACGTTACTGTGTTTAGCGAAAGGAATTAAGCCAAAAGCGACATTCTTCTTAACAGCGGAAGCCCGGAACTAAAAAATAAAACATGCGATTTTCGAGTTTTTTCTTCGATTTTTTATTGTCACTGTGTTTTTTCTCAAATTTTGAAACCTTAGAAGAATTTTCATCGAATTTTAAAACTTTTGGTTAGAGGCTGCTTCCTCCCTTTAATATAGTTGGCCGAGATTTTGAAAAGACTTTATTATGCCTAACAAGAGGGAAAGCGAAAGTTGCTGATTGAGATGTGGAAGCGAGACTGGGCAAATGAACGGACTGCGAGGCTTCGTGCGGAGAACAAGATTGAACAGGCACGTCATTTATTTTAGAATATTTATACCTTCGCTCTTGGCTGGGTGTCTGTAATTCACGATAGTTCTTATCCAGCCGCTTCTCTGTAAAGCAAACACATATTTTTAGTTTGATAATCACTTAATTTAATATAATATATTCAGTTGAATACCTCGCAGCGCAATCTGTTCACGCCGATTTGTTGTCACATTAACTACCTCTCTCGGCCCTTTTCCGAGATAAGCTACTATGGACAACAAAAAAGGATTAAGATGCTGCAGGTTGGGCTTATTGCTTTCACGTTTTTTTAATGATACGTTGTTGGTATACGAAGATATGGGACAGTAAACTCGACATGTGAGAAGTCTTTTTTCATTGATTATTATTGTTCAAGGGAGAAACAGGGATAAGATAGGCCATGGTATGGCTGGATTAGGAAGAAATTATGGGAATTATCCTGGTTCAGCAGTGCATTCTGACGCTAGTTGGACACGAGGTCACAGAGAAGGAGAGGATAGAACAGGAGATACAGGTCATGTTCAGGTACATCAATCATGCTTATGACACCTTTGAATTTTGCAATTATTGTTTTAAAGTACAGGTTTGGCTTAAGATAAGCAAGCCATGTGAGCAGTTTTCTCTCAAATGGATTGTCACTAGCAAAGGGAAACGAGAATTTTTATTTACATTTACAATGGTCAGTCCCCTCATTGTTCCAGGGAACTCGTTCGGTATGCGAAGGCTAACGGTGATGGACCCGTCGTGGGAGGGATACGGGAGGCAGCGGGGAAGGAGACTGGGGTAGGGGTTCAGATTGGTGCATACATGGGCACACTTGAAGTGTGGTATGTAGCTTGCTGCACACTAATGTCCTGACTAAACAAAATGAAAGAGCGCTATGCTAAAAGCGTAAACGTAGGGTTCGGAGAGACTGAGAGATTAATGAGTACGTTATTGAACGGGATTCAGTGTGTAGAATGCAAATACGAGACACCTTATTTATCTGAATCTCTTGCAATCCCGCTCAGTTATCAAGTAAGATGGTTCGTCTACTGAAGCGTCCATTTGAGGAGAAAGACGACGTGGACATTGAAAGTTTTGCTGAGAATATGAAGAAGGATGGAGAAGACGGGATCTTGACAGAGTGATGATTTCCCGGAGGCTGCTATTCGAGCATTTATTGTGAAATCATTTTTAGAGGCATAGTATAGATAAGTAAGTTGTTCATAATTTGTTTTGTTAGGAATGTATAGAAGTCACTTTTTAAATTTGTGTCCTGTTCATTACTATCTTTTATTGTTATGGCCTATTGTGTTTTGAAATTAATAAAGCTAAGCTTCTTACGTGACCGGATCCTTGCGTATCTCTGTTCGAAACAGTCTGATACTTTATTTTAGGAAGGAATGTAAAATGTAATTGTTACTTACGGTAGATCTGGGCGTAGTAATTTGAAGAAAGAATGAGTGGGTTTCTCAGGAAAATGTTGCCGAGCCGGCGCAGAAAGCAAGACTTGGAAGAGGTTGAAGTGGCTGAGAAGGCGAGCTTTAACCTTCTCTCTTGTATTAGTGGCTAGCAATCTGTCATTAATATAAATATAATGTAGTGATAGATTGCTGAATGGTTTTAGTGAGTTTCTGATTTTCAAAGTTTAATTTGAGGAGATGAAGAAGGAAGAGGACGAAGAAGTGGTCACTCCCTCCGAGTTGTCGTATGCTTCTTGCTCGATCATGCCTTCTCGAATCCCCGTCATCTTCAAGCAATTACCCCCTCCGTCTCTCGACGGAACTGCCTTTCGGGTATGTGAATCCTATTGAGGTAAAGAATTTTAAGCATCCCTTATGAATCTTCAAATTACTCCTAGAGCGTGTGAGCAGAAATTAGACTATTCCAGCCGTGAAAGTCAGTTAAATGCCTTTATGGTTGACGAAAATGTCCCGTCGGTCACGTCATTCCTATTTCCGACGAGTGAGCGAAGCAGTATGAAGAGAGTGCAGACAGAGTAGGAAGACTTACTGACGGAGCTTTTTCTTCAACAATATCTGATTGCAATTGGGATCATAACATTTGGATCATTGGGTACCGTATAATGAGCTCGTTTGAGGTGGTGAAGGAAGAGGACGAGCGCATGATAGAGCGGCCTTCAGTCCCCTTACACTTCCCGTCATCTTCATCCTTACCCAGTCCACGTCAAATTATCGTCGCTCGCAAGCTCACCCCAACTGGTATTTCTTGTCCTGCTTTAAGAATACGTTTGAAGAACGTCTCTATTGAGTAATGAAAAGCTATTGTAGCACTTTGTTTTGTAAAGATCTTTCTTTGAACGTTCCCTTGAAGGTGTGGAATCGTCGCCGAAGAGGATGGGTAGACGACCGGAGAGGCCGAATTCCGCTCTGGAAAGGGAAATTCGGGAGTTGAAGTCGGAGTTGGCGATTGCCCGTGGAGAGATCGAGGTGAAGGCGAATTCGGAGGCCTTGCTCCAGGAAGAGGTCATCTTCTGCAAGGTATGGACGGCCTTGTCTGGGGTACTGTACCTTTTCTTTTCCCGTTCCAGTTTTACAACTTTATCTGGACTAGCAATGGATTGGGGTCCAAAGGAGGAGGCTTTGATGTAGATGGGAGAGGTTAGAAACTTCGAATCTTCTTCAAAAACCCACTCAGTCCGAGTTGCCGTAGAATCTTGAGTAGACCTCTCGATCCTCGCTTGGAGCTACTCCCCCCGTGCTCCAAGTCTTCAGGGGGAGGATCCATCCTCTTTTCCGCGATTGAGTAGACGTGGGGCGCTCGAATGATAGACGAAATGGAGAGCCGACCACGCGCGAGGAGAACAGAGAGAATGAATGAATTTACCTTTTCTTTTACTGTAAATAAAATGCTGATTATTGTACCCAGCCTTTTAGTGGCTATCCGTCAGAAAATTTAGCGTGTTGGATGGATTGGTATAATGCAAAACCTCTGAGTTAAAACGTTATGATGAATTTTAGCGGCAAAGGCGAAATGCCACGAATCAATGTGGAATCTTGACATGTCATTGACATGTTGTTTTCTTGGCAAGATTCCACGCCGACTGTTTATTTCACGGGCTCGTGAATTGGAGCGGGTTCAGAATCGAATGAACGAGCAGTCGCAGACGATCAATCGACTGAGACAGGACCTGTTGACGTGTGACAGGTTGATGGCTGACTACGTGGGTTTACTCTCATAAATGGGCGGGTGGGACCGTTTGCATGATGGGTGGCTAACAGCACAACCGACCTTTCGGATAGTTTAGTTCTCGTTGCACAACTCTACGGTATCTAAAGCGACTTTTGCATAGATATGGTAGACATGGACCTTGTTTAGAGGAGAACCCTGGACCTGACGTCGAAGGAGGTGACGCAGTGCAGGAAGGATGCGGTGGGTTGGGGAGCTGAACGGGATGGGCTTATACTTTAGTAGAAAGAAAATTGTGCTGTGCATTTTCAATAATGACATTGCTCGGTTCGGCGAATGCAGTGCCTTGGGCAGGGTGAAACGTTGTGGCAGTGTTCCAGTGCTCTGGCCACCTACGCACTTTTCGGGTTTCATTATAGTGGATTAAAAACATCCGTCGGAAAATCATTCCGAATATAAAGCGAGAGAGTGCGCAAAAGTGAGAGAATTTGACTCATTTTGGAAAGAAAGAAACTGACGGATTGGTTCCATTATTCCACTATACTTGTTTTGATTTGATAATTTGAGTTTTGTCTATTTGAGGACATTTCAATGCGCCGAGAGGAGGCGCGTCGGATGGAATACGAGCAGAGAAGGGATCGAATAGTGGCGATGGCAGACGAGAACCGAAGACACGTCAACACGATGATGGACATGCTGAAGAGGCAGCTGGAGGTGGGCAGAGGGGCCGACTGGAATACACATACACTTTTACTTCTCATGGTTTACCTAATTCGACCGGTCTTGTTGTTAGCCGCTAAAGGTTTAAAGAAAGCATGTGGACTAAAGCACGGATGGTGCTGAAAATGGCTCCCGTTGTGAAAGCTGGGATGTTGAAAAGGGGCATTTCGCAGGATGCGCGGAAAGCGCGAAAAGCCGCTGCCGCTCAAGCTGCGAGTGATGAAGGAACGTCGGATTGCGATTCCCGGCCTAAGGCCATTGCATGCCCTTCCAAGACCGTATCCCAGCCATTCTGCGATGCCAGCAACAGTACCAAACACACTCGACTGAAGCAGCTACAGGTTCAATTTAATTCAATTCATTTACGTATATACAAAATTATCTCAAAATCTCATAAGGTCGCTTATTCGTATTATGCACATGGATTAGATTGAACTTTCAAAACTTTGAAATCATCTTCTGGAGGAGATACGGCCACGAAATTGTGCCTTCAGCAGTTCATTCTGACGATGGCCGGACAGGGTTTGACGGAGAAGGAAGAGGTCAAGAAGCACGTTCAGGAGATGTTCAGGTGGTCCAGGCTCATCGTTAATTATCATTAGCTGTCGGTGAGCTTTCAATGCCTCAAGTTCAGTTTCCAGGAGGTTTGTCACGAACAAAGGCAAACGCGAAGACGCAGTGATCGACGGCATCAAATCGGCAGTGCAGAACGTCGTTTTCGTAAGCTTCTTTCGTCGTTTTGTCTTATACGCTGCTTCAATATGTTACGGATGTTATAAGAATAGCTCCGAATGGTTCGGATGATAAACCTGTATGTGGAGTAGCGAAAGTAACTTTGTAGATTACGGTTGGTATGCTGTAGGTTACGGTAGGATTGCAGCGTCGCATGACCGCGGAGGAGGATTCGCTGTTCTGTCGCAAGTTCGGCATCTCGGAAGCCGTTCGGGTTTCGATGAAGAAGTGGCTGAGGACGATCAATGCGGACACGCATGCGAGTACACGGCAGATGAGAGTGCTCATGTGGGTTACTGTAGAACACTCGGGGCGGAGTACTGTAGCTTGTCCCTTCCATCTATGGCTTCTAATTCTGTGAGGGGTGAAGCGTGACCATGAAAAGTTCCGTTATTTCTATTCTTCGATCTTACATATTTGGAGATGAAAGTGCAGGTGGTTGTTATTTAGGTCAGATAAGAGCGCAGTTCACGCTGGGAGGATCATTAAGCATAAGATCATGATTGAAGAAGACGACGAAGAAGAAGGAAATGAAGAGGATGTGATAGTGAATGAAGAGGAGGAAGAGATGGGGGAATATGAGGGAGATTGGGAAGAGGAGGGGAAAGAGGAGAGTGCAGAGGAGAGGGACGACCAGAATACGGTAGGGAAGGGCTGGTTGAGTTTGAGATACACGGTTAGGTGGCGGGGGGTTACGGTAATGGAAGATGTTGTAGGATGCGACGAGGATTACGGTAGGCGACGGTGAAGAGGAAAGGTAATGAAGAGAAGGTGTGCGATGGCGTATGCTATGCTTTGTTAGACATGTTTATGAGCAGACCTAGATTGCTATCGTTAGAATGTATAGATAAAGAAGGAAATTAGAGAAACTATGCTTCAATACAATAAAATACCCCCGCAGTGCATTCAATAGGTGATTTTGTTCCTGTTTTGATGGAGTTTCTTTTATCGGAAGCGTTCTGATTAGCTTCGTCTTCACTTTATATTAGTTTTTTTTCCTTTGTTCCGGATAGCATGGCTAATGTTTTGTTGATAAAGGTTTCTTTGCTCAAGATTTGTTTAAGCTAAAAGAATAGCTGTTCTAAACAGTTGATTATCTCTTTTGCTAGCTTGACGCTTCATGAAGTAGAGGTAGAGGTTTCTATTATTGAAGGAATTATAATTTCAATTTACGCAATTACCTAAATAAAAAAATCGGATACAGTAATTATTTTATGAATCTCTGAAAAGGCTTAGGATTACGGTATATTGCTATCGTCCTTGTTGTACTGTAGACTGAGAAAATATTGACATCTGTATTTTTTGCAAACACTTTTGGGTTTGATGTTTAGACAGCTGTATTTTATCGGTTGTAGATGCTGCCCAGTCGAAGAAGAAAGCAGGACTGGCGAGAAGTTGAAATTGAAGTAGCCGGGAAGGTAAGTATTTTATAGTGAATTCATTATACAGAACTCAAAAAATTCATTTTGATATTCCATGTTTTCTTCTCCTCCCCGGCAATACTATCTGTGAGAGGCCTTTGTAGTTTTCCCTCTCCTCGTCCCCCTCGGTCCCAGTTCGCATCTATTCATGTCTCCCCCCCCCCATCCAACTGTTTACAACTATCTGCTTCCCCCTGCCTTACTCCGTGACCCCTCTACTGCTCTCTTTCTCTGCCTCCTCTCAGATTCCGCTGTCCCTCGTTGACTCTTTCAGGCTCTTCCAGAATGAATGCCTCTCTTTCTCTCACGTCTCTTCAACCGTTCTTGTGTATCTTCCCCCCCCCCCTCCTCCCCTCCCGTGAACCAATCTCATATTTGATTACTTCGCCAATGTAAAGAATTTATTATCAAGCTGTCGTTTCAGCAAATTAAGACGGAAGAAGACGAGCCCAGTACTCCCTCCGAGCTCTCTTCGTCTTCTCTCCCGACCGATTCTCATCGTTTCCAAGCTCAGCCTTGTCATGCCGCGTCGTCGTCGTCAAACGTACGCCATATTAGTGGAAACATTGTTCCTCGTTAGCTTGAATATTCATAATTTTTGCTTCGTAAACGAAGTTTTCGCTAAGGCCGTGAAGGAGGAGGACGAGCCCATAACGGACAAGGGTTCTATTTCTACGAACCGGCCATCCTCGGGCAGCCAGAATAAAATGGTCCTTGTGAGAAGGCGCCCAAAGAGTGGTATGTACCTGACTTACCATAAGATTGCACTCATTTCGTATTTGTCGTTGAATCAGATTCGATTTTAATTTTGCTTTGATTTTAATTTTTCATAGTTAGGGTACGTACCTACGTCTGACGTCAGGCTAACAATTGCGTATAATGTTGTACAGACCACGAGATCCTCGTGTGGGCGAATGACAAGCTTGCGGGTCAGAAGGAGGAGATCGACCTGTTGGACGAGGAAGTCAAGAGGCTGAAGACGAAGTTGGAGGCGGCCGATGCAGAGTTGCTGATGAGACAGAGCATCGACGAGTCAACCCACCACTACTACAAGGTACGTCCCATACTTCGGGTTCTGTAGAGATTACGGTTGGGAAAAGATTCTTTTCAATAGACTGAAAAAAAGCTTTTCAAAACTTTTCAAAAGAAGCGATAAGCGTAGTCTTGCTTTCATTCTTCACCGCTCCATGGAAGAAAAAAAATTAAAGGAAGACTACGTTCATTATTTCCTCTTCTACCCCTACTAGAGATTATCCTTTCGCGGTGGGATCTATCACCGAAAACGCGGCCTTGCTACGGAAAGAAGATCTAAGATTGGAAAGGAATAACAACTATTGTCGTGAGTCGAATGGTGACGATTCAGGAGGCGGCCGTCAGGCGAGAAGCAGCGATTAGGATGGAATACGCGACGCGGCATGAGAAACTGCTCAAGCAGACGAGGGAGAACGAGAAGACGGCCAACGAGAGCATTGAGGAACTCAAGGAAACGGTGGAGGTATTGATTGATTGATTTATCCACACTTAAATAGCAAGGCAATGTTAATATCAGGCAATGACACAGTACAGTTCATAAGTAGGTATAAGAGAGCTTACTAAAAGCGAGGTGGGCACCGCAGTCACGGAGGGAACTTGTTAGTAGAAATCTGCCATAAGTGGGCAGGGTCTGCTGGTCCCCTGGAAATCAGCTGAAGAGCACGGACTAATTGTAAGTAGAGCTAACTGGGGTTCCACTAAGTCATCGGGGAAATCGTGAACTAAGTAGAGCTAACTGGGTTTCCACTAAGTCATCGAGGAAATCACGGACTAAGTAGAGCTGTCTGGGGTTCCAATAGGTCATCGGGGAAATCACGAACCAAGTAGAGCTATCTGGGGTTCCACTAAGTTATCGTGGAAATCGTGAACTAAGTAGAGTTATCTGGGGTTCCAACAAGTCATCGGAGAAATCACGGACAAAGTTAGTGTGAACGACAAAAAAAGCAAAAAAACCCAAACAAAATCATCCAAAATAAAAGAAAATTAAGAAAAGTGTAATATAAAATTCGAAATAATAAATTAGGCTACGGTAATACCGTTCAAAACAAAACACAGGCAACAATATGAAACTCAGGTGTTTTCGTGGTGGGAACCAGCAAAAAAAGAGCAGTATCGAAAACCTCGGACAACTAAGCAGCAATACCGACAAAGTTGGCAACCGTCGTCGAAAATAAGAAGAAAAAGTAAGAAAATAGTCCAACAAAAACATTAAAAACAAAAGAAATAAAAAATGCAAAAAATAAATTTAAAATAATACACTGGATTACGGTAGGACCAACCAAGCCCACTTTCAAACGATCAAGTTCAGCTGATTTCCAGGGGCACATGAAAAAAATTTGGCAGTAAGCCACCCAACCACGGTACCTGCAACCGCGCCCACCTATGAGATCTGCAATCGAGTCGTAGGTAGACCCTGTTGCAGGTTGGGTAGCTTCTGCTCAATTCTTGCAAGTCTTGGATGGATGTTGTGTAGACTGCTGCACAAGAATGTCTAGACGAAACTTTTAGGTCGTTATGTATGGGAGGACCACTGCTTTCCGACCTATCAGCAAACCCTGTGGCCAATATGTTCCGTTGCTTTTGAGACGAGGTAATAATGTGACCAATTGGAAGGTGCTGAAGCGGCTGCTGGTGTCGGAAAGGGAAAAGAATGCCATAGCGGAGAAGAAGTTGCATCGAGCGTACACTTTGGTAGGGTCTTGCTTGGGGTTGGGAAACCGGTTATTTTTCGCCCCTTTTCATGGTTAGTACGGTCGGGCAACCGTGCCCGTATACAAGCCGCTAAAATAGGTATTAGAGAGATATGACAGCGGTTTAGCAAATGAAGCGAAAGCTCTTGTGAGGATGAGCATCTTGTGAGGTTCTCCACTTCACCCCCCCCCCCACTTACAGTACCCTCCAACTACTAAAAACGATGAATACACTGCTCAGATCAAGGCATCCCGCCGGGAGTTCTTCACTCCCGTGCACTGTCATGCCTCCTTCATCGCCAAGCCCTTCTCTAAGCTGAATAGACATGGTCAACTCAGGCGGGTGCAGATGTTACAGGTAGCCAGGAGGCTGGTTCAGTCTTTCGCATAATGCCTGTGGGATAATTAGGGAATTTAAATTTAGCTAATGCGTGGATGATTAGAAATACTTATCGCTAGAATGACAGTGGGTTAGTCCAACCTAAACCTGCTGTTGCAGCAGTGTCTCCGATCGCTTGCTGGCACGGAATTAACGGAAAAGGAAGCGATTAAGGAGGAGGTCCGGCTGTTGGTCAAGTAAGCTAGCTTATTTCTTTTCTTTTTCTCAAAGTTGCATTTCATAGCTTAACAGGGGAATGTACTCGCATGGCGCTGAATGCCTTACTATCCAACGCTTCCTAAATTCATAACGTTTCAGGAAGTTTATGCGGAGGAGAGCTGCTCAGAGTGAGGAGGTTGTAGAAGGAATGAGAGATGTATCAAGTAATAGGCATTCAATGGAGCTGTTTTGTGAAGAAGTCGGTGGGGAGGAGAGTGTGAAAATGGAGGAGCAAGTTGAACAGGTATGGCGGAAGGGTTTGCTGGAATGTAGTTTTTTTTAGTTGAGGTTTCACCGTGTATAGAAGAATGAGAGGAATGCAAGTCTGTTGTGAAACACGAAAAATGGCTAAAAAGATCTTGATGTAGTGCATGGTATTGTTGCAGGAGATAGAGGAGAATTTGATCGGAAGAGTGGTCGAGGAAAGCGAGAATGAAGAAGAGGAGTGGGAGGATGGAGAAGAGATGAAGGAATCGAGAGGAGATGTAGGAGGGGAGGTGGGTTGGGGTTCATACATGAGCAGTGTTACCGGCACTTATTTTGGAATTAGGCTTACGACATTAATTAACGCTAAAAACCAGCTTACCAGTGAAGGTTCTTGGTATAATGCGGTTCCTACCAAGTCAATTTGCCAACAAACTGGAGGACCTACCTATCGACCGGCGGGTCCGTGCTTTGTCGGTTTTTTGATGACAGATTGCCGGAGGTATTATCATTCAGTCGGCTCAGTTCCCGTAAACGGGTCACAAATTTGGAAAGGCTAGGAGACGAAAAAAAACAGGCCCATTAATTACTAGCCTGATTTGTACGGAATCTTCCCGGTACGAGCTTCTGCTACCCCTACCGTACTCTCTCTGTTGACTCGTCCATCGGCGGTCTTCCCTCTCTCGCCCTCTCAAAAAACTCCCTAATTTTGTCCAATACTTCTTTCTTTAATTTACGGCCTTTGGGTCCCGTGTCCCCTCTTTCATTCGCTGTCTTCCACACCTGGGCTCCCTTCCTTCTCCTTTGTGACCACTCGTCTTCTCTGACTAATTGTAAAGGAGGGGAAAGGAAGGATTACGAGGAAAAGCTATTTTTTGGGCATAACGTGGGGGAATGAGAGGAATTTGAATCTTGGCCGAGAATTAAAGGCGATATTCAGCCCGAGGTGAAGCTGGCAGAAGTGAAGGTTGAAGTGGGTATGACCGGAGACGGAGAGGGAGAAGCCTATACGATTAAGAAAGCGGTAAGAAGCTTAATCGGAATTACCTTTTACTGGCCTTATGGTTCTACTGGTTTCTTAGAATGAAAATGTATTTTCCGTTCAACGCGAATTTGAGATAGGCGCTATTGGCGGTTTTGGATTCCTTTGATGGTGAGGTTACGGTAGAATTCAGACACGACACACGAAGAAAACGCTGCGCAGGCTGCTGCGGGAAAAGATGGAAGAGGAATTGCAGAGAATCATGAAGATTCCGAAGGTGAGGTAGTAGTGGATGAATGGGCGGTAGAGTATTCGACTGAAGTAACTACTAGACAGAGAGAGTAATGTCGGGATGGGGTGCTTTCCCTCAAAGGGTTGATCATTGTGGCGCTTTTTGTGCGTATTCTTCCATTTATGATAGTTATCGTAGTAAAGCGATCTAAGCTTAGCTCGCTTAAGAATGGTATGTTCAGGGAGAGAGTATTCGCAAGACAGGGTGTCGTCGAATAACCAGCCACCGACCGGTTATTCCCTTCATTCTCTAGCGTTACGGTAGTCCATCGTTATGTGCTTTATTGTTATGCCTTTTGGTCATTTACATATCGCTGTTTTCTGTAACGTCCCGTGATGTTTTCAATTGCTAAAATGTTGTTAATTGTTAATAAATGCTGTATTTAAGCACGTGTTAATGTCTTTTGTATCCCGTACGAAGCGGCATGGCATGTTACCTAGCATAACTTTGCTATAAATTCAGGCAAGCGCTTGAATCCTGCCCAGCTCTTCCTTGCTGGATTACTGTAGCAATTATAGTTTATCAAATTCAATTACCATGTTTTTTTCAACAAAAAAATGCTACATTCCCTTGTGTTTCGCGTTGGCTAATTATAACAATTAAATCTTTTTCAGCCTTTTACAAGATGTTTTCGTCGCAAGAAGTGAAGCTCGCCACGCAGACCATGATAACGGAACCGGTAGCATACGAATTTGTCGAATTGCTCGAGCAGACCTTATTTTGAGGAGGTGAAGAAGGAGGAGGAGGACGAGTCGATGACCCCCTCGCAGCCTTCCTTTTCCTCGTTTTCCTCGTCCTCCTCGGTCGTTCCCTGCACAAGCCAGGTCCTGCCCTGTCATGCCTCTTCATCTTTGAACACGGACGTATGTCGGGTACAAGGCTTTTCTATTTGAATGTAATACGGTTTTCGTGGGGGGGCGGGTGCACAGTCGCATGAAAGCCATCATAGTACCGGCCGGACCATTCTGCTGAACGGAAAACAAATTCTGCATACTGCAGCATTTTCGCCTATTTTTGACCGAAATTTGCAAAAAAAGTGGCCAAGTCAAAGGGTCTGTAGGGTCATCCCGCAGCGGGATTCCCGCTGTGTGGGAAAGGCACTATGCGATCAGCCACTATTCTAATGGGCAATAAATCTCAGGAGAAGCTTTCTCAGTTCTCATATTTTCCATGAAATGTAGAGATTTGAGGTGGTGAAGGAGGAGGACGAAGTGATTCGAGAGTGTCCTTCTGTCTCCCTTCCCGATCCGTCATCATCCACTGGTCAACGCAGGATTCTTGTCGTTCGAAGAGTCCTTCCGAAAGGTGCGCGAGGGACTAGTCGAATAGGCTCTTTTTGACAACAATTGAAGCTCATCAATTGACGCGTACGTTTGACCACACAACGTTATGCTGCGTAGAATAGATTCGTATGCAAATTATGAGAGTGGAGACGAGAGAGCATAGAAATTTGAGAGACGCAGAGACATTCGCAATTTCGGAACGCGGACTGGTAAAACGTCGTATGACCACACGCGGACATTGATTGCTCTACCATTTCCCATGCATTTCCGTGCCTAAGAGTAGAGCATTTCATTTGGGTCTTTCTGATGGACATGCTACAACCACCATGGGATAGCAAGCCCCATGGACTCGTTGTCATTAGACGGTGAAAGATGACCATCAAAATACTTATTCCTGATCAAATGTTAGCAGCCGAATTTGGTGGATGCCCGTGAATGGGTGGTCTACATATGTTTCAGTTTCGAACAAGACGACGGCAGCTCTGGATGAGTCGAAGCGGATAGTGGCCAAGCAGGCTGCGAGGATCAAAGGGTTGGAGACTGCCCTGAGGGGATGGAGGGAGAGGGCGGAGAAGCTCGAGGATGAAGCACGAGAGAGGAGGGCGCGAATGGAGACGGCCAGGAGGGAGAATCGGTTTTACCGGGTCGGCTGTTCGATAATATGGCTTTATTTTCGTATTCTTTCGGGCCATGTGTTATTTTGCGGAATGAACAGCCTCTGCTCTTCCTTATCGCCATTTCCATGACGCTCAAATTGTCTGCGTATCTCAGGTAAGGTTGAATGAACAGTCGCAGTCGATTGACGTCCTCGTAGCAGAGAACACGAGACTCCTTGCCCAGTACAACGTTAGTTTTCCCTAACTAAGCTTCTCCTTTCGACCCTATTTCCCGAGTATATTTCAGCATTTCTGTTATGTAAGCCTATGGCGGTATTATTGGAGGAAAACGAACGTTGGGAAATCTTTGCAGCGCACTCCGCTAAATACAGTGAAACTCTCTTGGCAAAGTGCCAGCTTAGGCTAAAGCCCGGCTCCGGCTGAAGCTTTACGGTGGTTAGCGGACAGAACTGCGCAGCTCTCTCAACGTTCATTTTCCTTTAATAATATTTGCAGCAGCGTGAAACGTATCCGGCAAAAAACGTCAAAAAGAGGACCGTAGTTCGTTCCCTTTTTCCTGCGATTCCTTGATCATCGACGCTTTCTTCAGACGAGGTTAACCGAGCTCGCACAGTGTCGCGTTCAGCTCAAAACCAGTAAGCAGGCACAGGTGAGTACATGGTGGGTATTGGGCGAGGATCGGAGCAAATATTATGATTTTTGACTAAAATTGGTTATGGTAGCGTTTGGTTACCGTATGACTATCGCGAACTGATTATGTCTCGTTTATTGTTAGCGTTTTGCAATGTATATGGTTGGGCGAGATAAGCGGGACATTCGGGACAACACCAGCCCGTGTATTGAATAGCTTGACAAAGTCGGGAGAAATTTGCATTGGTACTCGCGAAAAAAGAATGAAGAGACGCAGAGATGACAGGAATGGAGATGAAAAAGCGGTCACTACCGATTTTACCAACACTAGTGAGAAGTGAGATGAAAATGCAGGCTGAATTCGAGAAACGAAAGGCAAACATGATGAAGGCGGCGCGGGAACGGAAGGGGAAGTACGAGGAGAGGACGAGAGCTTTGGAGGACGAGATTAAGGTCGTTCCCGTTTATTGTTAGGCTTACTTGGATAATATTAGCGAAAACGTTCCGTCAGTAAGCGCATTCCTAATAATGTCTGCAGTCGCAAATAGGAATGAAGGCAACTGACGAAACCTTTCCTCAATTATGCCTGGAAAGTTGTGGAAGTCGTTAGCTGTACATTATCTTGTAGTAGCGATAGGTTGTTCAGGGTATAGAGTTATATTCGATACGATTATATTCACTTTATGTTCAATACTAGAGACGTGCATGGGAGTTGTTTTGATGACTATGTTTCACACATAATTTCTAACCGCGACGCGTCTGATCACCAAAATCAATGAAGCATATTGACGAAAAGAACTCGCATGCACACCTCTATTCAATACAATTGAAATGTTTAGACCTTGCGACGGGAGTTGGACGGGATGCGTGGTGAGGAATCGTGAATAGCGGGGTTAGCGAGGCGTCGTCATTAGATCATTCCATTCGCGTGATGTATATCTTTCACGGTTAAGCTATAACGACAGCATAACTTCCTATCCTGAAGTGGGCGATGCATAACCATCAAAAGGCCCTAATGGAATGCTCTTATCTTGATGGACGTACCTCTCTGGATATCGGAATACTCGTGATGGGCGAATCCTCTTTATGTAATTTTTTTGCTGATTTTTCCTCCCCATCCATCTGTTACGTTATGAACTCAATTGCTTTTTCCCTTTTTTCTGAATTGCATCATTTTTAATGTTTTTATGATTGTCAGCGCAATGGAAAACTGTCCTTTCCTGCGTTGTTAAAAATTTGTCTTGTTTTCAGTTTTGCATACGTTGTTGTGGCTAATATGATATACTTGTTAATAAAAATGTATCTTGCTAGCGTTGTCTCCGTTTTGCAACTGTTTGAAACAGTTTATGGTCATATTTTAATTTTTGAAAACTTTCTTAAATTACGGTATGCTGCACACGCTTACCGTACTGTAGCATGTACGATATTGACGTTTTGCTCAGAGTCTTATGTAATTTTGGTTAATGATATATGGTCTAGGTTTAGATGTTTCTCAGTCGAAGGCGAAAGGAAAAATTGCGACAAATTGTAGTAGCCGAGAAGGTGAGTTGATAGCGTTGTTTCACTGGTGAAGCTGTAATTTGTAATTGAAGGAGATGAAAGAGGAGGAAGACGAGTCTATGACTCGGCCGTCGTCTAATCCTACTTTGAGTGTTCCTCAAATAATGGAAGTCGGAGTCTCCTCAAATCAATGGTCGTCCCCTCCGGATCACGGCGTAAGTTGCGCATTACTGCGTTCATAGCACGACGTTTCACCAGTCCGAGTTCCGAAATTGTGAATGTCTCTGCGAATGTAAATGTTTCTCCAATTTCCATGCTCTCTCGCCTCCACTCTCTTAATTTACCTACGAATCTATTCTACGCATCAGAACGTTGTGTGTTAGCTTGAGCTCGTTTGCCGCCAATTAACCAGTTGTGTAACGTTGTAAGTAGCTGTTTTAACTGTCAAGGGGCTGACAAGTTGAGGTAGTGAAGGAAGAGGACGAGGTGATGGCCGAGAGTCCTTCTGGTCCAGAACCCAACCAGTCACCCTCACCTTCATTTGCCGAACGTCGTGTAAGCATCGTACGGAAGTCCATTCCGAACAGTAAGTCATTGGACTATGACGATATAACGAAATAATAATATTCTCCTTTTGCATACAAACTGTCGCATGAAGCTGAATATACTGGTCACTAGAGAAGGGTATTCATCATTTCGTTGCAGTCTTCCGTCGCAAGGCTTACAACGCACAGAAGCTTGCGAATGGAGGAATCGAGGTGCAAGTGGAAGAGATCGATCGGCTGTACGACGAAGTGGTCATGCTCAAGAAGCAACTGACTGTGGTCGAGGCAGAGCTGGAGGAGAGACGAAAAGCCGATAATGCCTTTATCGGTAAACAGCTTCGCGCCTGCGAGGTATCCTTTGACCCGACTTTGCGGGTCTCTGTTGAGGTAGTGGGAGAGCTGGTCCTAGCGCGAATCATGTAGTACTGTTGCTGGAATGCTATTTAGCTATCTCTGTCCACATTGTGAGTAGTGTGCAATGTCGGGTCGAGCAAACGGGGATATTCGGACAACACCAAGCATTGAATGACGGTAATGAGGTGAAAATGCAGGTGGAATTCGAGAAATGCTGGTGGAATTGAGGGCATACAATTACATTCAATACGCTTTCGTTAATTAGTTGAAAAGCGCATTTGCATTGCAGGAAAGGGAGGCGATGCTACGAGAGCAGTGGGAAACGGAGAAGGAGAGGGAGGAGAAGTGGAGGCGGGAGTACGAAGAGGGCAACAGGGGAAGGATGCGCTGGATGGAGGCAGAGATGGCTGTGAGAACTGCTTTTGGCTACGTCTTGAAGACCAAACCCATACATGGTCTGGTGTTGTCCGAACATTTTTGCAGGCTGCCTTACATAATTAGCGAAAATCTAAAGCAACCATCCTAACAAATGTTTTGCACTACGATTTTCTACTGTAGGCGCCCATCCTAACGTCCGATTGGACAATCACGCACATGCATGAAAGAATAAGGAGTGGTGCAAGGATGTATGGTCGATGGACTATTTGAAGAGGCTGGGGGAGCGGTGCATCATTGAGAGAGGCACGCCGATTACAGCGGAGAAGCGACTAGGAGATGCTAAGACTGTCGTATGCATTTCTTTATATTATGCAAAATTATATTATATGATAGTCTTTTTTTATTATGGAGCACTTGGCCACTATGGACGGGTGAAAGTCGTAATGGCAAGCTGGCACCAGTGCAATTCTCTTTACGTTCGAGATTTATCTATCGTGCATGATATATTGAAGAATAATATTATCTTTATTGCCCGATTAGTATTATAAATACAGTTGGCCGTGGACTGGCTCAATGTTTCAGCTGAAGGATGCCCCGATCTCGTGCGATGCTGCCATCAGCAACCAGCCTTTCTCACAATTGTCCTACACCGGCCAACGAGAGCGGTTCTCAGCTTTTCTGGTGAGGGAATATGTAGGTGACAGTGGTGGAGGGGGTCATATTAAGCTGTATCGGCATATGACGCGTTCCGCAGTTTTTAAGTACTTTGAAATATGGGCTACAAAACTACGTTTTCAGAATCTGGATATTCGCTCTCTCTGTGGCAGGGCGCTGCGCCAAAGTGGAGCCGTTTGGCGCTGTAGGCGGAAATGGCCGCGCTTCAAAAAATCATAACTAATTTGAAAGTAAATATTTTTAGATGCGGTTTTCTCAGTTAATATAAGAATGAAGAGCTAAAAGTGGCTGTTAAGTTGGTTATCCGAAATCTTGTCGAACTCGCTTAACAAAGTGCACCTAGCGTCTTGATGGATAAAACAATGAAAACGCAAAATTATGGAACATGTCTAACCGTCATCTTATAGAGAAATTTTCGGGCTACAAAATGGAATTTTTCGATTTTTTCGGAACCCCCCAAATTTTTGAATAAATTTCAATTTTATTTTTCGAGTATCTTAAATTCGAAAGTAATGCAGACACTAGTATGCATGTTAGAAAGAGCTTTTTATGCTGATCATAAAATGTATTGCTTTGATATGAAATCTTCAAAAAGGAAAAAAAGTTATGAGTGAAAAAGTGGTACGGTTAAATGGGCCGGGTTCGACCCCCACATAAGCCATACCTTTTGCACATTTTTTTCACCAAAAACATTTTTAGTTCCTTTGAATAAGGGTGTTATGAAAATGAAGTTCTAGGTCATTTAGCGCTTTTTTCATGATGAAGAAAATGTGCGAAAATTTTGGCTCACGCGTGGGTCGAACCCGGCGCATTCGGGCCGTACCAGTTTTTTTTTCGTTTCGAAGATTTCATATCAAAGTAATATATTTTTATGATCAGCATAAAAAGCTCTTTCTAACATGCATACTAGTGTCTGCATTTCGAATTTAAGATACTCGAAAAATAAAATTGAAATTTATTCAAAAATTTTGGTGGTTCCGAAAAAATCGAAAAATGCCATTTTATAGCCCGAAAATTTCTCTATAGGATGACGGTTAGACATGTTCCATAATTTTGCGTTTTCATTGTTTTATCCATCAAGACGCTAGGTGCACTTTGTTAAGCGAGTTCGACAAGATTTCGGAAAACCAACTTAACAGCCACTTTTAGCTCTTCATTCTTATATTAAAGGTAACCTAAACCGTCAACGCGGTCTCCCGCCAAAGTTTGAATCTATTCCCTCTCGAACGGAACTTTGGCAAACTGTGGGAAGAAGCCCTTCCCCCTGGCACCCCCCCTCCCCTCCCCTTGTTTACCTTTGATCTATCCGTGTACTTTGCTCATTCTCGTCTTGTTTTCTCCCTGTATTTTGTGTTATATTTTATCTCGCATCACAGCTCAATTACAGATACAATTCAAGAGAATCGAAGTATATCGTCATGTGAGATGGATAAAACGGAGACGGCGATGGAGAATGAGGATGTCTTTTTTTCGGGACAATCTGGTCGAGCCTTTCCTTTCTCTGCCGCTTTCGCAAAGGTTCTTTTTGTTCGTTTTCTTTCGTTTACACTCTTAGCGCTATTTGAGACGTCTCCTAGATTTGAAACATTTTCCGGCAAGTTTTATTTATTTATTTATTTATTTATCGTTTACGGAGTATCCGTGCGGTCGGGCGAATTACAAGGAAATATGACGGCGAAGAGAGAGAATAGAGGAGAACGCAGTGAAATTAAATAGTTACCCGAACGTTTGCTTGATAAGGCGACAAAATTCAGAGTACTTGGTGAAGATCCCTTTCTTGCCAATCTCATTCATATCAT
>LS887513.1:217520-232362 GCA_900490955.1 Micoletzkya japonica | reverse complement strand
ACATTTTGATCCTTTCTCTTTTATTGCACAATAGTAGCCTATTTTATCTGATTGTCACGGATCATTTTTGATCGGGAATCTCAATCTGTTACTTTCCGCACCCTTGACAAAAAGACTTGAAACATATCTGAACATTATAAACTGTTGAAACATATTTCAACCTTGCTATTTAGTGGACGTCTCAAATAATAATACTCTTAGATAATCTACTACTCTTAGATAATAGATTACTGTCATTCGATGTTAAATTTTCTCCATTCTTTTTTATGCAGTTCCTTTTATATTGTTTCTAATAGAATGCGACTGACTCTATCTGTGCCATTCATTTCTCTTCCTTTTCAAACGTTCTCGCTCTCACCTTTTCAGCGTGTCAGCATTGTGATAGCACTCTATCAGTCGCATTCTATTCTCTACTCTCTAACTGTACGGTTTTAGATACCGTTTTGCTTATCGTCTATGTCATTTTATTCTTTTCACAGAAAATAAAGTGTTACACTTTGTTCATTCTCCGCATTCATACGGAATGAGAAGTCTTCTCTGCAACGGAAGGGAAGGGATAGTTGAGAATGATGGCTCTGATGACAATCTAGGCCGAGATCTAAATATTTTCTCGAAAGATTTGTGTAAAAGAAGAGACGTGCGACGGTGGTGAGAGGCTGGGGGAATGCGGATGAATCTGCTGAAGACAACAGTTGTGGTCAGAGTACGACGGGGAAGAAGTTCGGAGTGCCTGAATATTGTGAAAAATGTTGTGCTTTTTTACGATAAGGGAATATTGACGGCGTGGACGGCGGGTAGACGGGTGATATGAAGTCCGTGCGATGGCGAAGACGATGGTGAATCACATTCATCTTGTCCCTTCGGTCTCCGTTCAATGTCTTTTCTGCACGCTCTAAAAATGACCTGTAGGGACAAGCAGAACAGAACTCATAACAGTAGGCACATAAATAGGCTTTGAAAAACGTACTATATATCTAATACCTGCAAAATAAAAAATGGTATGTGTTATGAATGTAGAACGCTAGAAAACAACGAAAAGCAACGAAAAACAACGGAAAGTTCAATGGAGTGGGAAGGGAGAGAGGGAGGAAGGGAGAGAGGGCGAGGACTGGGGAATAGGGTGAGAAGAATAGTCGATAACTGGTAAGCTCCCGATGGCTACAGTTCACCATATCTTGTGTCAAATACATGATTTTTCATGGATATCTCGGGAAGCACGAAGTTTCATGACCTCATATTTTAACCATGCTTCATTTCGGGTCAGAGAAGGCCATTACCGATGAGATCTGTGACAGTGTAGGTTACCTTTAACTGAGAAAACCGCATCTAAAAATATTTACTTTCAAATTAGTTATGATTTTTTGAAGCGCGGCCATTTCCGCCTACAGCGTCAAACGGCTCCACTTTGGCGCAGCGCCCTGCCACAGAGAGAGCGAATATCCAAATTCTGAAAACGTAGTTTTGTAGCCCATATTTCAAAGTACTTAAAAACTTATTCTGGTTAAATTCGGTGACTATGAAATTTCTACCTCCATAGAGCTTCGAATTCACTCGATTTTCTCGCGGATCGTGTCATAGTGGATATCTGCCAGAACATATTTATTTACTCATCTACGCCGAAGCAAATTAAGCAATTACATATTCAGGAATATCGGAAAGTATGTCCATTCTTTGAGAAAACTTTGCCAGACTGACTAATGATGGTTTCAGAAGTGCATTCGACAATTCGCGGGTAAGAAAGACGAGGCCAAGGAGGAGGTGCAGTGCTTTTTCCGGTGAGCAATTTTCTTTGCTGCGCTTTGCAACAGATACAATACACGGAATTTGTGATCGAGTTGTTCTGCGGTTTTTCGAGTCATAGAACAACTGGAGTAAGCGTATTTGTCGTTGTGGTCAGTTGGCCATTTGGCCTTATAGACAGCTCTCTGTAGGCTGTAGAGCAGGCCCGGTTAAATGCGTAATCAAAGTGAAGCGAGACAAAATTTGTGATTCTTGTAATACATGTAATTGTTCCAGGGAGATGTTTCGAAATGCAACTCGCGAAGACTCGGATGTTGTCAATGGAATCATAGCCTCTATCGAGGTTAAGCTCTTTGTGGGAAAGCAGTTATACTGTGAAGAAGAGGAAGGAAACGAGGAAGGGGGTCAATGGGAAATGGTAAGTGAGTTATTATCTTCTTGTTTCATGGACGAAATATTATATTATGCAAGTTCAGGATAATTACGAGAATGGAACGGAGGTGAAGGAAGAGGAAATTTGTAATGATGAAGGCCGACATGTGGATGCAATTGATGAAATCGTTAGAGAGGTGGGGTCGTTTAAACAGTTTTTGTTATCTTCCGTAATTATATGGTTTCTTCAGATGGATAGGGATCTGGTGAAAGAAGAGGAGATTGACGGGAATGTTGGGGGACTTGAAAATGACATTCAGTAAATATCAAGAATTGAATGACATTCAGTAAATATCAAGTCGTTCAGGTTATCTGCATTATGCACTTTAAATTCTCTATATTTCGTTTCTTTGATTTTTGAAATGGTTTGAACAATGTTCAGTAACTAGTTACTTCACATCCTTCTTTATTCACTCTTGTTGTTAGTTTGCTGAAATTGTGATATGGAAAATTTTTAATAAAGGTATCATTTCTATATGACTTTATGTTTTATCAGCTGTATGAAACAGTTGATCCAGATACCTTTTTGCTAATTATAAAAAAATAGATTTTGGATAAATATAGGAGTACGGTGAACAAATTTTTGTCTACGGTAACTCGTTTGCATTATTGATTTTAACTACATTCTGGTCATTTGTCGATCGGTTAAGAAAATCTTCGTTTCATGTTTTGTTAGAGACAGCTAGCCACGGAATCTCCTGTAGTATATGTATCCTACTCCCTGCTTTATCAAAAATATGACAACAAATAGGTTAAGACAATTGATTTTTCTCTGCCAGCCTTTAAATAACTATTTCACGTCTTGTTTCAGATACGTTAAAGATGTTCCCACTTCACAAAGTGAACAGCGTTGTGCAGTCGGCTGAACTGAATGAAAAGGTACTTATTAGTGGAGAACGAGCAACGTTCCATTTGCATGGTTGTGTTTCATGAAGTTTACATGAAACACAAATTCCGACATCCTCTAACTTAGAACCTGATACTTATATTTCCTCAAGGTTATCCGTAATTACAGGAGGTCAAGAAGGAGGAAGATGGTATCAACACTGCCTCTGAGTCTTCTTCTTTGCCAACTATCTTCTGTAGACTTCCAACGTCTTCTAATTCTCTCGAAACTCGTCTTTTCGACTCGTCCGTACCTACTCAACACCATTCGAATGCTGCAATAACGCAAGTAGGTTGTCTGCCGGTAATCTTCTAAAAGTTGTTAAACAGCGCCAGAATAGAGTTAAACGTGGGGACATATTTAGCTCAATTCTTTGAGGTAGTGAAGGACGTGACGACAGGGAATCCTTCTGTTTATGCACTCAGCCAGTCATCCGCATCCTCTATCAGTCCACATCGAGCAATTTTGGCACGGAAAATTGTCGCAAGTGGTAAGAGCCTTTATCACACATTGCTTCAGTCCTAAGCAGAATTGACAAAGTTTTTTGTACTGCTTGCACGCGTGATTCGGCGTGACTCATTTTTTTACTAAATTTTTGACTGACTAAGCTTGTATATATACCTAGAGCCATCTACTTTTGATGGCTACGGTTTCACAGGATCACAGGATAGCGGGCCGTAGTTTCATGGCGATTGATCGTGAATCATGACCCGATGAAGCTCAGCTTGTGATTGGACCTTGTTCAGATTACGCTTCGGACAGCGACGCTCTGAAGGCGGCTAATACGCGAATCGTGCAGCAGGAGGCGGAGATCTACAGACTGCAAGCATTGGTGGAAGAGTTGAGGCCGAGGGGAAGGGTTACGGTAGGAGGGAACAGAGGAGGAATGGCCTGTGCGCACGATAGGGGCTATTGCGTGAACAAGGTTTGGCTTTATTGTATGGAACATAGGTGGGCAGGATTTGCGTCTTTTTCCTCAATAATATTTAGGAGGGGTTAATGATAGTCTAATTTCAGGAAAAAAAAGGGTGTTCTCTTTTCACATTTCAGCTTGAAGCAGAAAGAAATAATACGAGTATTGCAATCGCAGTTCGAAGCGAGACGAGATAGGGAATCGGCATATGTGAAGACGAGGGAGAAGAAGAGAATCGAGCTAATTGACGAACTGAGAAGAAAGGCTGATGTGAGTAGGAGACTTCACGATGAGAGAGGGACAAGTCGATTATTCGATTCGAAATCAAGCGGGAAATTTTTTTTGTCATAAGTGAGCACCGTTCCCGATACACGCATGTCTCAACCTTTGGAAATAGAAAATAAGGGAACACAAGTTGACTAAATGAATTGTTCAAATGAAGGTGCTGAAAACGCTGTGGACTATGGAGAGGAACGAGCGGGCTAAGATGGATGAGAAGTACGAACAGTCTGCTATTACGGTACGCGTCTTTCTGCGCAAAGTTCTTATTTATCGATTGATTTGATGAGTCATTTCAAGCCATTCACAGTAAAGGCGGCAACCTTTTTCATCTATGCCTCTCTGCCTATGAAAACTATTCTCAATTGACTTACAGTTCTGAAAGCCTCGCGGCTAGTCGCCCATTTCAACTCGCTTCCACACGGAAGTACCATTTCACTCCCCTCAAGCCGTTCTCCCGTCTCTCTTGCTCTGCACAACGACTGGCTATGCTACAGGTAAGCGATTGCTGTAGATTATCCTCTTTTATTTTGTTCTTTTGCTGTATTTGCATAGCTCTAATAAGGTTCGGTTTTTTTTTAAATTTTACATTATTTGCGTGGATAGTCCCCATAATTCACGACCTTGAAAAGACCAATGACGCTAACCTTGAACATCTGGTTAAGGACTGCATCCTGACGCTTGCGGGGAGGGAAATAGGAATGAGGCGAGTGACGGCACGCTATCCTCAAGCATACTAAGCTATTTATTCCGTTTGGTTGGGAATAGAGCGTACGATTCGCGTTGTCGAAGTGATTATGTTTCAGGCTGTATATAAAATGGCAGACCCATCGCTTATATAGATTTGGGTGAAACTTATTTATCAAAAAGACGCGAATAGTATGCTCTAGTTGGGAATCGAAGCACATGTCCATGAAATGTATCGATTGCGGGCTTCCATAGCCTGGATATTTGTAGGACGTTGCTGAAGAAAAGGTCTGTAGAAGAGTGCGTGAAGCAGGGAATGAGAGAAGCGGTGAACGAGTCGTTTGTTATGGTATGGATCTTCGTTGCAAACGGGAACAGGAAACTTCGGGTGGAACGTCCAAATATTTGTCGAATATCACCTTTTTAGTTTTTTTTTTGCTTAGAAAATCTGATCGGTTAGCTTGATAATTAGGACTTTGTTATTTGGTATGACTTTCTCAAAATAGAGTCGGGAAGGCTGCACAAGTAGGAGTTCTCGATGAACGCTTGGCATCTTATTATTTCCTTATAAGATATTTCGGGCTTTCTCAATGTTCAGGAAGAGAAATTGCAGGACTTTCGAGTCGAGAAGGCGAATGAAGGTATTTGTCCTGATGCTGAGCAAATGGAGCTTCTAACGTGGGTTGCTTTTATCATTATAATCTCTTCCGGTTAGGAAAAATAACTGGTTATTTTTCCGCACATATGCCAGTTTTATGAAGAGCAGGCTACGTTTCTACAGTAATCTCACTGAGCGTATTATTTATCACAATACGATAAACGTTTTCCCAGAGGCGAGAAAACTGAAGGGGACTCTGGAATGCCCACGGAACATGGGATGATCGGAGATTGTAATGAAGGAAAAGAAGATGCAATGGTGGAGCGTGGGGAGAGTGTAAACGATATGGAGGGATATTGCGAAGATGAAGATGAAGAGGAAGAGTTGGAGGATCAAGAAGAACTGGTGGGACTGAATTCGGCTGATTTTTAATTTCAAGAAATTGGAAAGATTGAGGGGTTTTGCAGGAAGAAGTCGAAGAAGGTCTGCCAGGGTTAGCCAAGCAAGAGGAAGACGTGGAAGAACCATTGCGAGAAGGAGAGGGAGAGGCCATACATGGACACAGACCCGCTGGCTCGGTGGTAGGCCCATCTTTTTAGAGAAATTTTTCTTGGTAGACAGCAACTTATGTCAAATCCTTATTAGTATGATAATGAGAATCTCAATGAATTCGTGGCTGATTTTTTTCTCGGTATTTCTGCCCATGCATGGGGGAGCCAGGTAGAGTTAGATGCTTGTTGCGTGGAAATTACGTGTTGTCTGTCAATAGTCAGCCCAGTGATAACCGGTTCTAACGATAAATTTAAGAATCATAGCGCGCGATTTCTCGTGGATAACCCTTCGAGATGTTATTATATTATTTTAACTTACCTTTAAAGATAATTGCACGATTTTATGTGGTGCGCCATAAATCGCGCTGTTTCGCTCCTAACGAGAAGTCGTGTTAAGGAGAAGCTCAAAGTGGATGAGGGGAAGATGAAGGAATGTGAAGCCGAACAATACAAGAGCAGAAAAGAGGAAAGGATGGGCCGATGAAAACGGTGAATCGTTACTTCCTTATTCGTGCTCGGTGAATAGAGGATGTTGGTACAGTACGACAAGAGGTCGTTGGGGTCTCAAGCACCTGCTTTGAGTAACCGTGCACTTCTCAATTCCATTGAAGAATGATCTGTAGAATGTTCGATAACTTGAGAATTTCAAACACACATGGCAATATTGAACCTATGGCATATTTCATAATTGTACGTCTTCCATGCATGTTAGATTATCTATATAATTTCAAACTTAGATCAGCCGTAGGAGGAGGACTACGTTAGCTGAACGAATGTTGAAGAGACGGGAAATGGAGGAGCAATTGAAGACACTTGTAGAGATGAAGAAGGTAGGCGACAAATTACACGTATGTCTAGGCTGTACTACAGTATATTTTTTCAACCTTTTCCAGACTAATACTAAATCAATTTTGGAGGTAGTCATTCGCAAGCTGAGACATTGTTTCCAACTGACCAGAGGGCATACCGTACACTAGTCTTTGTCTAGTGACAGCTAACATCCACCAGTCAATTGGCAGAAACGTCGCAATTAGTGAATTTAAATATCTTCTATGCCTGTTAATGGTCTCTTTCAGAACACGAAGCTGAACGTGATTAACTACGTCTACCTGGGTATGATTAAACACAGAAAAGGTGGGCAAACGCTCGGAAAACATAGCCAAATCTGCTTGTAATCGTCCAGTAATTGATACAGTGGTAATGGGCAACTTCAATTTTGTCATTCAAACCGCTTTCTTTTTCCATGTGCTCGGTTTCGTTTTTCGTTTATTCGTTTATTGTCTACTCTTTGCATCTCTGTCTCTTGGAAGCGAATTTTCGTTGTTGTTTCACTTTGCTAATTTGGTATATTTTATGTCCCGTTGTTGAAAAAGTAATATTTCATTGTTGTTTTGCTAAAAGTTGTTAATTATTGATAAATGACGTTCGTTACTACGTTTCCCCTTCTTCTTGTACAGTTGTTCGGGACAGCTTGCCTTGCTATCTGAAATATGTGTTGTTATAGCCTCTGGCAATCTGTATAGTTGGCATAGCCTACTGTATTTATTCTGAGGGCGTAAAATGTTATACTCGCAGAATATTGGTTCGTTTCGACAGAGGATACTGGTCGATCGTCTAATCAGCCAAATGGGCAGCTCTTTTAAGATGGATAAGGAAGGTAAGTGAGAGTAGAGGCCATACCTGTAAAAGTATCCATCGGCTGGTTTTTTCTACGCATATTTCGAGAAATAGGCTATGCCAAAGTTGCATGCACGAATCGCGCATTAAAGGAGCTCCATTCGGAACCGTAATCTATTCAAATTGCTGACGGCATCCTAACGGATTAGTTTCTCTTCTATGCCCTCCGCTCTCTCACTTTGCGAATTAGTCTCCATTAACGTGACTACGGTGCCGATTGGCCTTCCTTTGATGAGTGCCTGTAGATGGTATTACCTTCCTAAAATTAGAAGCTAAAGCTAGTATCATCGTATTTGTAGGTGATCAAAGAGGAAGACGAGGTCATGAGCTCCTCAGATGACCCTCCTGTTCTCTATCCCATGGTGTCCACGTCTACACTGCTCTCTCAGGTTGACAGTAATATTGCATCTATTTCTATTTTCGGTTGGATCCTAGCAATAGTAACGATAGCCTAGTCGATTTGCGTTGCCAGAGAGAGACAGCTCGCGTATGAATAGCATATTGAGGTTCAGTTGATAGGAGAGATATTATAGGCGAGAAAGGTCTACCGAGTTGGATATAATGTATTGCAATTTAGTAACAGTGAGCCGGAACCTGGTAATTTGCGAATATCCTGTTTGCATCGTTCAAAGATGAGTGCTCATTTCAGGACGTGAAAGACGAGGTCATGCAGCCTTGTGATGCAGCAGATGAACCGTTGGATGAAGGAGAGTACGGGAGAATGGCCGATGGACGACCACTCGTGGTGATAAACAGACAAGGAATAGGTGCGGAGTACGACCTTTTCCTATCTGTTACAAGCAAGCTTGATCCATGTTTCATGCTCTGTAGAGCGCCTTTGGTGTGCGAGTTTTGTTCATATTCCCACCAATTCAAAACGTCTGGTTAATTGTGAGCCTACCAAGATGAGATTTCATAAACATGGCCTACCGCCCGACCTTAGGGTTCGTGCCCATGTATAAGTGTGTGATTGCAGTCGAGACGCCAGCTACCGTAATCCAGAGACAGCAAAAGCGAATGGAGCAGTACAAGCTCTGTCTGGATGAGGCTATGGTGGCGGTCGATAGATTGAGGGAGAATGAGCGGTTTTACAGGAAGCAGATAGCAGGGTAATTGCGGGGGTTTCTAGGGGCATACAGAGGCGGGCTCACGAAGATCCAAGCCTTTTCTAACTTTAAATGTGATACACATTAGCATAAGTGTTAGGCAAACATTGATTATTCATTTCATCAACGTTGGGGTAGTGGAAGTGAAATCAAAGCGGGGTGAAGAGATTGTTGTAGGATAAGATGCTTTCAGAAGTCTGTCCTGAACTACAAACGGGACTTTCGCGTACTACTGGAAGAGAATAAGATGTTGAGGAAAGCACTCGATTCGCAGGTACAGCCTTTGACTGGCGCTTAGCCGTTGACTTTGTATCTTCTCTCATGTCCATGTTGATCCTCGCATCGTTAACCTATACTGAATAAGGATCCATTGAGACATTGATAGATTCATTTGCGCAACATATTTGTCATAACCGTGAAAAGATTCCGATTGAACGGCTGTAATTTATATATAATCTAGACTAATCTAGATTTATCTAGACTGACAAGCTATCAGTCTTTTTCTTGCAGAGAAGCCACTCGAACGCGGTAGTTCAAGAGGCGAGCATGAGAGTGGTGTGGAGGGTGGTCTGACGGTGCAACGTAGTACGCTTCTCTTTTTGACGTTTTTTCCACGGTTACGTTTCAGTGTATATGCTCTGTAGGCATATCCCCGTATTTAAAGAGAACCCTGCACCGTAGATAGACACAGCATTCCGGCCGAAAGGGGAAGTGTCTAATAGCGAATTGACAACTAATTTTGAATTTACTCCAATACGGCTGTATGAATCTTCACAAAATTTTAGCAGTTCTTTTGGATTGGTGAGGAGGAGCTTAAGTTTTTAAATTGGTGAATTTTCGCTCTTTGTAATGTCCGCAGCGGCGATAGATTACGGCGGAAACCGCCATTCGCTAATCGAACTCTACGAATGATGTGTATTAGGCTGTCCCATAAGTCTTGAGAGATTTTGATCTTCAGTTCGCTTATGACTTCAAACGAATCTCAGCCAGAAATTTCAACTATGTAGATGCAGGGAACATCGATAGCTTCCATATCAACTATATCAACCCGGTTCTCATAATCAGTGAAGCGGGGAGTATCGATGGATATGAGGATGCCACTAAAATTGGGTTCCTGTAATCCCGATTAACTTCATTATTTGAAATTTTAGATTTTTTCAGTTTTTAAAACTATTATGAAGGAGAAGACTCACTAAATATATTTGGCTTTTGATAGTTTTCAAATTACTTACTAGATAAGTTTGATCGGGGTTCAAATTTAAATAACGTTACATAGTAAACTTTAGCAGGTTTTATCCCCTCTAAATTACAGTAACATGACGCATAACTCCATATCAATAGGCAACGATATGTAGATACTATATCTATGCTAAGAAGAAAATAGACCTTGAATTTCCAGGTTAAAATAATTTTACATTGTTTACTTCTTCCCTCTTGGAACATCTCACACACTATGAAGTACCGGAATTCAAGGGCTGTCTGAGAAAAAATAATCATATAAATTGTAAACCAGTTTTTGCCACCCACCCACTTCTCTGTGGTCATAACGCAAGTAATAATGCTAAAATATGTGGAGTTCACGTTACGCTATCTTTCAATATAAAAATGTTATGAGCTCCTTTATGAGAGACAGCGCTTTGGCTACAGTGCACTATATTTCACAAATACGAATTCCCGAAGTCTAATTCAAGCGGTTCATTTTGAAGGTATTGATGTTCCCTAACTTCACTCTTTTGAAGATTTTGATTCGGTTGCTGCATGTTGAAAATGAGCGAAGAAAATGAAATCTCTCAAGACTTATGGGACAGCCTAATAGAATGAGGCTATTGTGTAAATGTACATTCTCTCCATATCTCATTCTCTTCTCTCTTCTCCACTCTCTCTGTGGGGCTATGATCGCATTATCTCATTCGATAGTCTCACTCTAACCGTAGATTAGGCTGGTTACTTGCAAGTTGTAAGGCTCTTTGTAGAGCGATAGATTCGCCCTTCATTCATACTATCATGATCAGCGCATGTTTAAAGGAGCCGGCCCATGAGTGCGGTAGCATTTGAATTCCCGCGCCACCCTGATATTGCAATTTAGGCCTTTACGCTCATCGATTTGATTCACTCTCCGCGGAGAGTGAATCAAATCGCGTAAGATTGGGAATACCCGATCAGGATGATTAGATCTAATGAACGACGTAAAGAGCGAGTATGGTCAGAAACTCGTGGTACGGCTCCTTTAAGACCGAACTGATGATATGCGAGAGACGAGCAGAGAGACGAAGAAAGTACGATTTGGAGTGAGCTGAGATGAGGATTCGACAGGGAATCGAGAGGGAGGAGAAGCTGAAGAGGGAGGGGGAGGTACTGAAGGCACGGTGGAGGAAGGAGAGGGAGGGGAGGGAAGAGGCGGAGGACAGGGGAGGTGACGTTTGTTGTAAGGTTGGCAGAATGGCAGGGAAAAGGGCAAGTAGTCCGAGTCGGCAAAATAGCGAGAACGAATGAAGAGAAGCAGACAGCAGATTATTTTTGTACTTTTCCTTGCCATTTTGCCAACACTACTTTCCTCAATACCCACCAATATGATAAACTTATACAGATGCACGTATTCCAACTTTAGCAATACCAAATAATAGCCTACCCCGGAATCTTCGTCGTATTACAGAAATTGTTTCGCTCTCATTTTGCTGTCCTAACAATAGGTGCGTGGACTAAAAAAATGCACTAGAGGGTAATGGTAATGACATTATTGCAAGCTCAGCGTTTATTGTGACCATATCTATAAGAGATACTATTGAGCAGAGCAGTGTGAGTGCCGTGAAGAGGAAGAAGAGGGCGTCGTCCCCCGAGTTGTTCGAGTAAGTCGTCCATGACGTCGACACTCCTCCCGCGTTGAACGATTAATTTTTTTGCTCTCTCATTATTTCAAATATTACGCCCCCATCTCACTCGTACATGCGTTATCTTTTTGCTGTATCCGTATTAATTGTTATTGTTCAGGTAGTTTATTTAGAAAATTCACGTTGTTGTAATTTGTCAAAATATCTTTGTTTTTTTGGATAAATACTAATCCTAAGGTATTCTTTTCTTGTTAAGTCAATGTTGTTTGCAATAGCTTGTGTTTTTACCTAAATATAAATAAATTCGGTCGCAATGGGTACTCTGGAATACGATAATTATTCATAGCTTAAAAATTGGTTGGTATACTGTATCTTTTGAATTGATTGTAGGGTACTGTATCGGAATTTGTTATTTTCTGTATCATCGATTGAAACCTTTTTTACTTTAAGGCATTTTGGCCGTTCGGTTAAAATAGTGGAAGTATCGCGTGCTGCCGTTGAAATGAATAAGGTTCGCAAGTAGAGGTTAATGAATCGAGAACTTGAAAGTAGACTAGAGTTTGGGGTGGAATGGTGGCATTGAGGGTTGCTTTTCTAAGGCACGCAGGAAATTGAAAAAATCTTATATAAACGAATGTGTTGAGGTTGTCAAGGAAGAGGATGCTGTGATGGTGCCGTACGACCCTCCCATTCAAAGGGAATGCGTCCTCGATCCGATGGCCTACTTAGTAGTGTTGGCAAACCCGATAACGAGAACCTCGGTCAGGAATGATCCCCCTCCCATTCCTCGCCCGAGAAAAAAATTTCGTATGTAATGAAGTAAAGGGCAACGATAATCTCGGGTCTCTCGTTCTCCACCCGAGGTTCTCGCTCATAACGAGATTCATTCCTAGTGGTTCTCTTTTTGAAGTGCGGTATAATTCAATTAATGCTAGAAAAGACAAGCGATTGATGATGGAAAAGATTGACCGACCGATTGATGCGAGGCAAGAATGAGATAGCGAGGTTCTCGCAATGAGCGAGAATATCGGGTCTAGTATTTGAATGCATAAAGGTCAACGATATTCTCGTTTTTTTCCTTCACGTTCACTCTTGCGGAAAATACCCGAGGAATCGTTATCGGGTTTGCCAACACTACTACTTAGCACCTCGGGTACCGCAATTAATTAGACAGTCTCTGGTTATTTTTAAGCTATTTCATTTCATATGAAAATGCGAAATGAAGAGGTTTTTTGTAGATTAAAATGTGAAATACTTTATAGCTTACACCTTTATGCTTTATGTTCGCTATGCGAACGATCGTTGATTTATTGAACGATGATTATTATTCTATTTTGATAAAGTAATAATGGTATTTGAGCCAATCAAGCGGAAGGTGGAGGCGATGCAGCCGAGAAGGGGAGAGCAGTGGAGAGCGTACAGGAGTATCAGGAATGGAGAACGAGTCGTTTTGGGGGGAAGGGAGGAGATGAGAGGTAAGTATTGACATTGTTTAGGGAGGATGGGAGGTTTGATTCACTATGCAAGTCTGCGAAGGTCACATGATGAAATTGGACGTTGAAAAATGTGAGATGTGGGAAAAAGCAAAACCCAGCAGATCAAAGAACATACCCTGTTTCACTCTACACTCTTCAGCTTTTTCAAATGACGTTTTACCAGCCCGCGTTCCGAAATTGCGAATGTCTCTGCGTCTCTCCAATTTCTATGCTCTCTCGCCTCCACTCTGTTAATTTGCATACGAATCTATTCTACGCAGCAAGACGTTATGTTTTCAAGCATGCTCTAAGTCAAGCACCAGCGTTATAAATAAGAGGCGGAAGCTCCACCGCGCATGCTTTTGGTTCTTTTACTCTATTCCTTATCATGCCTAATGATGAAATTATACCATTCCCCTCCATCTCGTTGTCATAATATGATATTATGTAATGTGTGCAAAGAAGTTGTCTTTTCAGCAGTGCACCCGTCCACGTCGCAACTTCTGCCCAATATGTACAATATGCAGAGCATTAAAATCGAGCAGTACCAGCAGCAACTTGAACGCTTATCGAAGACGATTGCTGAGATGAAGGAGGGGGAAAAGGTTCACTTGGACCAGATCAGACAGTACAGGGTTAGAGTCTTCCCTTCTCATCTTTTGTGCGTCGCCCTCAATTGATAATGCTCTATTATCAAGCACGGGCAGTTGTTGACGTTTACATTAACTCTCTGTGAATTAGAATTATTAATTATTAGACAAAATATTAGACGGGGTTGAGCTAATTGGCAGATTTTATTGCTATTTCTAGTATAATAATCCGGAATTTAGGTAAATGTTCTAATCAGCTCTAAACTTGAGCTTTCAGCAATCGAGAATTCAAGACAAAAAGGATATCGATGCTATGCGTCAGGTGATTGCCAATATGCACGATGAAATTTCTCGGAAGGTACTTAAAATTGACTGGTTATTTACTAACCTCGCAATTAAAGGGCCCCTCCAGGCAATATCTAGCATATGCATTTTTTGAGATCAATGGATAGCTCTCAATGTCCTGAGTCTCCTACTCTCTCCTTTTTACTTGAAAATTCGCCGTTGCTGAGAAAAAGCTGTGCAAAGATTTCTCTCGCCGTCTGCGTCTCTTCATTCCTCTCTTGTCTCTCACAATCAACCAACCGCTCTTAATTGGTTATCTCTTGAAATGAATGAGACGGTAGGAGGGACCCTTTAATTTGCATTCTTAAGCCCATTAGTTTTCGCTCGAAATCTGACACGATGTTAGAGCTTATTGCGGAAGAGAAGTATATAGAGCATTCGATTCGCGTTGTCGAAGTGGTTATTAGAAGAAAAGTTTTATTGTATATAGGTTCTAAATAATAAGAAAAGAATGTTTCAGGTTGCATATAAATGGGCAGACCCATCGCTTATATAGATTTGGGTGAAACGTATTCATTAAGAAGACGCGAATCGTATGCTCTAGAAGTGTACTTGATACCAGAAAAAAAGGAATTTAGGCAGAACGCATCAGGGAGCTGGAGGAGAAGGTAAAAATGACGTTGCGGAAGGAAACTAAGAGGATTTCCGAGATGAAGAGGGAGGGAGAGGTACTGAGGATGGTGTGGAGGGCTGAGAGGGAACGGAGGGAAGACGCGGAGAAGAAGATGGAGGAGG
>LS887513.1:198939-217420 GCA_900490955.1 Micoletzkya japonica | reverse complement strand
GTATCGAATAAATGTGAATTAGTTTTCAATAACTATGAAATCAGACAGGAAGTATTCAGATATTCGGCAACGATAGAGGCGTATATACACCGGTAATGTGTGCTGTGCGAAGTATCAATCTACCCTTCACTCAATCGGGCCAGAAAGTGCAGAGACTACGGCTGGCAATGCTTCAGGTTTCGTACCCTGGGGGTATTTGGTAGCTTTAGCCTCACAGTTTGGTCTGTTCTGAACGCATCTTTGGACGGCTCTGCTACATGTATTGCTTTCAACAGGAAGAAGTTCTGTTATATTGTTATCCTTTGGGAAGGAAAAGATAACCATCGAAAGGAGCCGAACGACAAGCGTGATTTCAGAATACGATCCTGACACTTGTTGGTCGTTCGTTGAGTTCGAAGCAAGAGATCTGCGAGGAGATCCAGGCAATGTTCACGTAAGGGCTTTATCTAACAATAAGGAGGGTCTCGGTTCTGAATACTTGAAGATAATCCACCTGGAAACATTTTGCCATACATACTAGAGGCAAACTCTCAAAGTGTTAGTTATCCAGCTTCGCTTATGTTTTTCATGTAAGAAACGGAGCATTCATGTTAAAAAATAACCACTGGTATAACTGCACCCATTTCATAATAATAGACAGTAATCGTAGTAATCGTTTTCATAATGAATGAGGCTAATAGTATTCTCAGAAGGCTACTTCGCAGCCGTACCGTGCCCCTCGTTCAGGATGGCATCAAGGGAGCACTGCAGATCAGGCATTTGGTACGGTCATTGGTCAGGCGCGCTTTATTCGTAATCTTGGGTGCGTTTAAGCATTTTTGGAATTAGTATGTTTGGACTTTAAAGGGTGACCTTCATCGAGGTTCACTTTGAAGTACCGTTTTCGGTAATAATTTTTTTGTTTATTGGTTAGTTGGAGTAAGACTTGTATGCGTGGTTTAAGCGTCGCATGTTTGCGGCGGAGGACGCGCGGTTCTGTCGACGATTTGGAATATCGGAAGAGGTCCGAGGAGAGATGAAAGAGTATCTGGCCAAATGTCATGCTGACACTTTCTGTACTGCGACGAAGGAATCGAGGAGTCCAGGGTAGGCCAGTACGTGCTATTGTTAGTGTTTGCATACCTCCATCTTTATATTGGTGGGGATTGAGGAAAGTAGCGTTGGCAAAATGGCAGGGAAAAGTACAAATATAATGTGATGTCTGCTTCTCTTCATTCGTTCTCGCTATTTCGCCTGATCGGAGCGCCCCTTTTCCTGCCAAGACTAGAGGAATTCGCTGTTATATTACAGGTTCCACGGGAGTTGTCCTCAAAAACGGAACGATTTAATACTTTTAATTGAAATATCAAACTATTCCCGCTGATTACGCTGTCCAATTGACTCCTTACATATTACCATGGCAGAAATTAACAGAATCGCAAGAAAATTGGAGCCGGAGAGGTAGATCAGCGCTCGTATTTGCATAGACAGTTCGCAATCGTTTGCGTACTTTTTGTCAACTTTCGTGGAAGTTGTAATAGCACTGCGGCAACGATCGGAGGGGAGACGGATGAAGATAGTGAGGAGGAAGATGAGGAAATGGAAGTGGAGGAGAGGGGAGATGGGGAAGACGTGGTGTCAATCGGAGAGGAAGAGGAGGAGGGAGAAGTGGATGTTGTGGAGATGGAGAGCGAAGGAGGAGGACGGGGTCATCGCGCACAGCCGGTTAGTGGGGCGCGTTTCGAGAAACTAATGAGAATACTATCATTGACGAAGAAGTTGTGTGAGTAAACGCATTCCAAATTTGCCTGGGCTCTCTTTGTACCGCTCCGATCTGACGTCAGAAATAGTAATAAGATGACGGTACATTTTCCTCAACAATGCATGAATTAGTGATCTAGTAAAAGAAACTTGTTATTTGTTTACCTTATTATGGCTTGTGGAGCAATACAATATTTCTTCTAATATTTCTAACAATAAGCATAAAATGCAGTGATTCAGACGCAAGAGCAAGGAGCTATAGCGGGTAATCACGAAGCTGGCAAGGTATGTATGTTTGGGGCACAAATTTGCGAAATTACTTTTGAGCAGCATTTCTGTACAGCAGAACAGTGCTCTGATTGTTAGCTCTTCCGTATTGCAAGTTGCATTGTAGATGGCTGCAAAGGTCCGCAACCGAGACAAGCACTACATGCGAATGGAGATGGAACAACAGCTGAAGATTCTGGTTGGAATAAAAAAGGTACGTTTACAGGAGCTTGTCCTCTTACTTGTTATACACAAATGTTCTGCTAGGAAGTGAGCTGTGAAAAGTGAGTATTGTGTCGGGGGCTGGCATTGTCCGAATATATTGCCGTGCTTGGTTTCTTTGCCGGTGCACCTTGCATAATATATATAGCGATAATATAGATGGGCGAATTCAGGACAGAAATCTGACTGTCGTGAATAGCGCGTACAAGAAGATCACAAGAGCTATGGTTACTCTACAGTCTATTTCCGATCTGGTCTAGAGGATAAACCTCCGAATTAGTTGCTAACCGCGCCTTTCATCGTTTTGTACATCTGTTTTTTGAGTTTTTTAAAATTGTCTTTTCAGTGATAATAATAATTCCGGCAACTAGTATAATTTGTTCTGTTGTGTTTTCTGTATATCTAATCTGTTGCATTTTGCTAACGACATTGTTGATAAATTTTGAGTCTAACAAAACATATTCCGCTTATGTCTAAGCTGTTCGCTACAGCTCTTGTATCTGTGATGACACACGCGTTGCATTACTGTAATCTGGATACGGTACTCTTAGAATTTGTAAAAAATGTTTGTTATACGGTATCTTTTGATGTGAGCGTTTTGCTGTACACTGGACCTGTTTTTTCCTAATTATCGATGGAATCTTAGTGAAGTTCTAGAGGCAATCTGGCTCTTCTATTTGAAGATGGCAAATGTTCCTTTGAATCAAGTGCCGCAGGCAATCTGTCTTATGGAAAAGGTGAGATCAGGTTGTTGGCCTAGACCAACACGGGCGTTATCGTAGACTGACTTGATAATTTTCTATAGACAAGCATGTAAAATAGGTGTAATTCAATGATAATCGAACAATGAAGGAGTGTGTGCAGGTTGTGAAGGAAGAGGATGAAGTGATGGTCCCTCTCGATCAGCCCATTCTGTACACGATGCGAGACACCTTGCAGTTCGCCCCGCAGGTACCTTTAATTGTAAGGGATACGGAAAGGCACGTGAATGTCTGAATCAGAACCTAGGTACTGTGATCCATATTATAACGCAAAGAGTGACTTTTTTAAAGAATTATTTGTGAAAAAGATGATCAGAAGGAAAATGTCTTCTCAGTTTGCCGGCGGTGCGAAGAGCAGTGCTTTTCTTAGAGCACTTGAATTCTCAAATTCAAAGTAAAATAAAATTCAAAAAGAAAAACAAAGTATTTGGGCACATCGCTGCCAACGCACGTTATAACTAGAACATTTCATTCGGGTGTTTTCGTGATCACACTTCACCCACCATAGCACAACAAGCCATAGGGTCATTATGGGTCGATCCTGAAATGCAACTATCACAAGGACGTGAATGGAATGTAATACATATGTTGAGTCGACGGGAGCTGAAAACGAAATGAGGCGGCGAAGGGAACTGCTGCAGCAGCGATCGTATAGGAGTGTCGTGAGTGGAAGGAGGGTCATTATGACGGAGAGAAACGATGAGGGTGAGTTGGGTCATACGAGGGAAGGCTGACAGGCACCCGAGTTATGCGTGGCAAGCCGTTATTTATTTTGAGCCATCCGGTCCAATATTTAGTTGCCGTGATTGATATCGCTATTTATATGTACACGTGGGGGTGCAGGGTAGAGGTAGGAATAAGCACCCCTCGAAGGTGCCTTTTCAGTGGCGGACCCGACCTTTTGGCAGGGGGCAATCGAAGCCCATAAGACTCGAATTCGAGAACTCCAGAGTCTGCTTGATGAGGCGACAAGGAAGATTCGCCTAATGGCGGAGCAGGAAAAGGTTCAGAAGGCGAGGGTTGAGATGTACAGGGTACGTGCTTACTGTAGACCTGCTTGCCCTTACGATTAGCGACGAACAGACGCAATGCCAAACTGTGCTGTGATCCGTCTTGGCAATTAGAAGTTTTGAATGTAGGCAATAGGTCAGTTACTTGGGTTACTGTAGGTATCGTTTCCTAACTCCCTACACGCTACTCTAATTGTAAGACTAATGCATATTCAGAACTCGAAGATTGATGATAATAAAGAAATTCGCACTCTGAAGCAGACGATTCAAGGACTCAGATCTGAAGTTCAGGTATGATTATGTCTAAGTGGGTATCAAGTACTCTGAGATCAGGTCAGGCCTACTAGTACATAATATCAGTTTATGGTGTTTTCCAATAAGGAAAAACGTACTCACTAAGGCTTAAATTCTCATCTTTCTTAGTGATTCAGTTTTTGCCTTATTGTGCTGGATTGCGTAAATAACAGGCATCATACACTTTGTTATTATATTTTGGTCTTTTATGATGATGATTGAAATCCAGTAATACTTTTCAGAATAAGGAATGCGCACCGGCATTTGCTAGAATGTTGAAGAAGGCTGAGATTGAGATGCACAAGGAAACTGTGAAGGTTTTGGATCTGAAGAGGGAGGGAGAGGTACTGAGGATGGTGTGGAGGGCGGAGAGGGAACGGAGGGAAGACGCGGAGAAGAAGATGGAGGAGGTGGGGGGGAGGGTGATTACTAGTTGCACCCATTGTTAGGTATAGCGATATGGTTAGCCGTCTGTTGATTGTAATGTAGAGCATAATATGTAAAAAGAATTGTGTATTTTTAATTTCACTTTCACTTAAAAGTGAAATGTTTGAAAGCTGACACGATTCAGGCGCTGAGGAACAATGAAAGTGTGTACACGCCTATACAGTGTCCCATGCGAAGTCTCGAATTGCCCTTCACGAAATCGACCCCGAAACAGCAGAGAATGAGGCTAGCTGCGCTACAGGTTTGTCATAGGGATGGGTAGTTGTTTTGGTTTGATTTTGATTTCAAAAATCATTCACACTTGTATAGTAAGGGAAATTTTAGCATGTGGCACAAGTATAGATCACAAGTAGGTATAACAGAGCTTTTCTAAAAGCTTGTGGCTGTTTAGACAGTCCTCCCTTTTGCCAGTTGTCCTTTCTGACTTCTGACTTGTCCGCTTTCTGAGTTGTCCTTACTCAAAGCTTGTGGGGAAAATGATGTACAGAACTCGCTAGGAGCGGAGATAACAGACTTATGATCGTCGGTGCCTTTCGACGATTATAGAACAGGCAATCGTCTTTATGGTATCTTCATTTCAAACGGAAATTGCAGAAGACGATTCTGACTCTCGCGAGCCGTTCTATCACTGAGACGGATGAGATTCGAGAGGAGATCCAGGCAATGTTCAGGTGGAAGCAGGAGTTCTATTCTACTATACATGGGCACGGTCGTGTGATTAATTCACCTCCCCCCATTAGTCAGAAGGTTAACTTTGGTTGGGATCATGTAAACCTAATGTTTGTCTACTGAACGTCCTCCCCCAGGCATGAGAGAAATATTTTGTCTTTTTTTCATGAGAAAGGAAGGCTTTTTAGGAGAGTACTTCTCTACCCTGTTGATTCCGCGGTGCCAGATGGCATTAAGGGAGCCCTGCGGATTACGCTTCTGGTCTGTTTCTCTAATAATTTTTTTTATTGTTCGTCAGCAGTATGGCTCTTATTAAGTGCAGTATTGCTATGCCTTGTGAACATACATACACACAGCTTGTCTAGGTTCCTACGGTTCGTGGTATTTCATGACACTTTAGAGACTTTAGACTGTCCACGCTCATATAATCGTCGGAAATGATCGTGTTACCAGAGTCGTCATATCATGATAGAGTTGGACAAATGATCTCTATAACTGATCATTTGTCCAACTCTACCCTAAATTTCATCTTAGCGTCGCATGTCCGCTGAGGAAGACAGTCGTTTCTGTCGTCGATTTGGAATATCGGAGCACGTTCGGATTCAAATGAAAAAATGGCTGCGAAAACTGAATGCGGACACCCACTCGAATACAAGAGAAATGAGGGCCCTCCTGTAAGTTACTATTTATCTGAAAAGATTATCATAGTTATTGTGAACCATGGACGGTAATGTTGTAGAAGTGCGAAGAAGGCAATTCATACCGGGATGAGATCGAAATTTGTCGAAGAAGTTGAGGAAGAAGGTGAAGGAATGGAAGAGAACGAAGAGGAGAGTGAGGGAGGGGAAGGAGACGAAATGGATGAGGGGAGAAAGGAAGAGGAAGGGGGAGAAGTAAGGGAAGAAGAGGTTGAAGAGGTGGAAATGGAAGAGGGACAGGGTTATGAGGAAGAGGTTAGTCGTGCTTACGGGCAGCGATGTCCGACCCCTTACAAATGTGATGGGGGTGCGACATTTTGAAATATATGTATTATGGGAGTTCCACAATTTAACAACTGCAAGGAAAACCGTATAAGTAGCATCAGTAGCATGCGGGATCAGGGTCTCTAGGTTGCTTTCTACAGTAAATATTGTTTGGGTTAATTCTGTAGCGTCGTAACCAACCACTTTAATGCAAATCTGCTCACGTACGGCTGGTTGGTAGACGTGAAGCATCACTCCGTATACTGTGCTATAGCATGCATGATATATTTGAGGTACGCGATGATGAAGCTACTCTGGGGGATCAAATCGTGTCAGAGGAAGACAGTGAGGTATGCATTTCGGGAAGTGCGAAGTTTCTAATTTGCACAACATACATTTACTGTGTGTAATACCGTGATTTCGCCTCAAAAATCAAATTTCATTTGCAGCAAAGAAAATTCAATGTACATATGTAACCAGCTGATCCGTACTGTTGTATTTAGTAGTACTATTTAGTAGTTTCAGATGAATGCGAAGGTTCGTAGCCGAGGCAAGTATTACATGCGAGTGGAGATGGAACAGCAGTTGAAGATTCTGGTCGGAATTCGGCAGGTACATGGTAGAAGACCTTTTAGTTTAGATTTATTTCGCAGATGACAAATAATGAGATATAATAATATAGGAGAGATATGGTATAAAAAGCTTGTAAGGATGGTTTGTAAGGATGCTTTGGACTTTACCTAATTAAGCAGTCTGCAAAGATATTAGGAAAACACCAGGCCATGTATTGTGTTTCGTTTTAGGACAGCACTCTGGCTGTTGTGAGTGCCGCGTACAAGAAGATGACAACTACTGCTAGAGCCTAAGCTAGAATGGTCATATCTCTGAGATGGCGTAGATATTATAATTTAGCGTTAACTTTTTTTTATAGTCATGTCGTACTTCGTTATAGATTTCGTTGAGTTTGTGACTTTTAATGATCTTTTTCATTTTCCTTTCGTTAATTTTCTTGATCAAATCAGTCAAATAGTATGTGGGTTTTCGCCCTGTTCATCGATCATTGTCGGGTATTTGACTTGCTCAAATTTAGCCCATTGTTTTTTTACCTAATATGTTGCTAAAATTGTTGATAAATGTTAGGCCTAACCTCAATCCTCTACTTGTCTTAAAGCTGTTCGGCGCGGCTTGCTCTGATATCTATGATTTTCGAGGTAAGTAATTTGAGCGTACTGTAGTCTTTCGTTTTTTCCGTACAGTAAGCTGAATGTCGCCTCAGGCAAGCTGTCAGTTCCGTGAGAGGATGGCGTGTGTTCCATTGGATCAAGGCCCGCAGGCTGCCGGTGTTATGGATAAGGTATTTATGAAATGCGGAAATGTCCCATGCAGGGGAAGCATTTACTGATTACGGCATACGTGGGCACGTACCCGACTGTCGGGTGGTAGGTACCTCTTTTTGTCAGGAACTTAACTTGGTAGGCATCTCATTTTACAAGAAACCTCATTGGTAGACTATGAAAAATATAAATTTATGCTTTGGTAGACCCGAAACTGGAACAATTGTCGGTAACCCTGCCCGCGTATGGATTACGGGGGAAGTTAAAAAATTGTAGAGACGGTTTTGAGGGCATTGTGCTGCATTGACAAGTTGTAGAATGAGTTATGCAAGGTTTTAGCGGATATTCAGGGCGCTTGAATGAAAATAATTGAGGTATTTTCAGGATATCAAAGAGGAGGACGAGCTAATGGTTCCCCACGATCCGTCTACGGCCAATCCCATGGTGTGCGCTCCGCAAAGCGTCCCGCAGGTTCGCATTATTATGCAGTTTAATAATGTTACTCCAGACGCAATGTGAAAATGCGGCTATCGCCTTGTTGAGAAAGCCAAGAGGAGAAAATGAGAATAGAAATGTATCAAGGCCATTCTGGTGGAGTGCTTAACCATCGAAAGATGCAAATGATTTTCTGTTTTCAGGCCGCCATGATCCCAATACTCTTCCCGAAACCGGCGAAGCTGCCCTACAGTTTTACGGTTACTTGTCAGGATCACGATGTCATCCAGGTTTGTCATGCCGGACAATAATTTGCTAAGTTCGCGTATCAGTTTATAGTTTTGGTTTTTTCGATGCTATATGAAAGGTAGCTAAAAATTAAAAGCGGCTATTTAAGATTAATCCTATGGATTGAGCATATACAAAGCTAGCCTATGTTTGTATATGCTTAACTTATTGTACCTATAAACTTACTGTAGGTACAGTAAGTTTGCGATAAGAAGTAAACCAGCGATTCTACGGGGTGTACTGTAGCTAGAGGCTACCGTAGGCTTTAGGCGTGTGACGTTTGCGATGACACTTCAGAACATTCTAATTGGTTATGCTGAATCATAATGAATTCATGGCATTCATATTTACAGGACGTTAAACCAGAAGATGAGATGATGCGACCTCGTGAACCAGAGATCAGGACTTACAAGAGCAGCGACAGTGGGAAACGAGTCGTTTTCTATGGGAAGAGACGTGAGATACACTGACAATGAGTAGTGTTGCTGAAATGGAGACTGGGCTATTCCGGACTCGTAAAGATATTTCCGAAGACAGAAAAACGCGCCGCTTAGCAAAGAAGGGCGTTCCTCAAACAATAACCTAACGTAGATACACGTACCATTTGAAGGGCGATAAAAGCTAGGCGAACTCGCATTTTGAGGTAAAAGGTAAGCTTTTCGTTTCAGGTTGGACAGCAGACACCCCTAGCCCTTCAAACCTGCCACAGAATCGATTATCGACGACCGTTCAACGAACAAGCGGTAGTGTATGTCGTTCCAAAGATGGAGCGAAAGCATGCAGCTGCATTGCAGCATGGCGTTTGCTCCCGAATCATTCACAATTGATGCTTTGCCATTACTCATTTTCCATTTGTTTTGTCTCCTTAGACTTTGAACAAGTGAAATCTACCTAGCTCATTGCTCTGATAAGGTCTAACAGCTTTCTGAAAGGTCATATTAGTCGACTTTATTTTGTAATATTTTGAAGAGTTAGTTTACTGCAGGGGAGACTCCACAAATAAGTACGTCTCACTCTTCGCACGTCGAAATGATTCGACTGGCAACAACATGCCGGGAAATAAGTGGTAAGACTGCACGTTTGGAAGACAAGTTGGGTATTCCATTCTGAACTGCTTGATCTCACCTTTAAAAAGGTAATACTAGACTGTGGCGAACGGTGGTAGGCGCTAGTGCAATTGGAAGATTAATTATTGCCGCTTGTTGATGCTGGCAAACAGGACTGGGCGTATCTCTTTTATTGATTTCTATCGAAAAAAAACACGCACAGGATTTTTTTCGCAGAGTAAGCCACTGAGAGGTGGATAGAATGAGCGAAACGAATACGCTTTGCCTCTACCGTAGTCCGGTCATCACTGGTTACGGTAGCCCGATTGAGAGGAGCGGCTCGAGATGGTGGTCCAGTCGCAGAAGAGGCAAATGAACGATCTGAAGCTGCAACTGGACGAGGCTCTGTGTAGGGACGGAAAGACGGATCAGAAGAGTCGGCTTCTTCTTGTGAAGGGCAAGCACTTCCAGCTGTAGTATTATTGACGGAAAAGTTCCCTCAGCAAACTCGTTCGTTCCTACTTCGTTTTCAAATCGCTTTGGTACCTGGTCGAAAATAGGAATGATGCGACTGGCGGAACATTTTCCTCAATCATGCATACGTTATCGGTTATTATTATTTTGTCTATTTAGGTAGTGCCAGATGAACCATGTATATAGTAAATGTTTGCTTGAGTGCATGAATGCTTGGAAAGCAGACTAATTGGCTCTGTTTTCGATATTCTGCAATTTGACACGGAATCGAATCAGGTAATGCTTTCAGTGGCTGAGGCAAAAGGATGCGCGGGAGATCCAATCCCTCAATGCGGTCATTGTGAACTGCAGAGCGAAGATTAATACGCTTGAGCAGGTGGCCGAGGCACAGGTATTACAATTATTTTGCTTCGCAAGCAAAATCACTTTCCTGAGTTATGTTTCACCATGTAAGGAAGAGAGGCATAACGAGTTGTATATCGTGAAACGTACCAATGAAAAATGTCCAGAAAATAACCGGTCGTTTGCCAACTGAGCCAACGACTAGAAATACTTGGGCTAGAGATTTCCGAACACGTTGCGTGACATAACACATAACAAGTATTTCTACTAGAAGTGGTTTATTGTTGTCTTGCAGAGAAGGGAACTGTCGAATTTTACGGTCATTCGCGTGGAGAAGCAATTGGTAAGCATGATTTGGCTTTATTTTATGGATTTATGAAAAAGGTGTGAGACTGTCTTGTTATAAAGAGTAATGCATGGTGAAAAGTAGTCGAGTAAGGCGAAATTTCCTCTATTTTCCAGAGAGTCTGGTATATTGGCGTGAAATGTTCAGGAATTGTTGGGAAGCGAACGGCGAATTCGCGCCGAAGATTGAGAAGAAGTCGTTTGAGGATCTGGAGAAGGCGGTGGGAATGATTCGGAGGGGAAGGAGAGGGAAGTGGAGTTGAAGAGGGAGGGAGAGGTACTGAGGAGACTGTGGAGGGTCGAGAGGGAACGGAGGGAAGAGGCTGAGATGAAGGTAGGACACTTTCTATGGGATGATATTGCTATAGGGCAGGATGATGTTTCGAGTACGTGCAAAATGCTAGGTTGGCTGTCAGTTCGCTTGACCCATACATAGGAATAGAGCGACTTAGTCATCTTATTTTTCTGCAACATCTAATTGATCTGCAGATGATAGTTAAGGCTTTTACTTAAAAAAGTAAGCGTAAAAAGAAGTAAAAAGTTAAAAAAGTAACTTATTCAGATCTCGGGCGGCATGTACACTCCCGTAGAGTGTCCGATGCGAGATGTTCAGTTGCCATTCACGACGGTCGGCAAGGAACTGCAGAGAAGGCGGCTTATGATGCTACAGGTTAGTTGAGGGGAAGGGGTGAAGGGGGATGGTTGTAATTATACGTGGGTTCGCTACCTCTCAGCTGTCGGTTGGCAAGCCTGTCCTCATTTTGCCAGATATATTGATATAATAGCAATAGGGGTGGCTTCATTCAGAATGCGATCATGACTCTCGTCGGTCGTTCCCTCACTTCGAGACAGCAGATTGCAGAAGAGATCCAGGTAATGTTCGGGTAGCCCCTTCGCCATTTATATGAGATTGCCGAAAGGATCAGAGCATTTTATTAGAAGGAAATAGAAACATTGTGATAACTTCTATGATAAAATCGGGAAAAGGGGTGACTGTATGGATGCTGTTTACGCTGCCAGGAGGATTCTCCGCGGTCCCACAGGCTCGGTTGTGCAGGATGGTATCAAGGGAGCGCTGAACAGCACGCTTCTGGTAGGTTTGCCCCGTTTGATTCAGCCATTCTTGTTTCTAGCATCTTTTCTCACAGATACGGATACTGTGATAGGAGCAGATAGTTCCTTTTTATTATAAATAGTTTATACTGTTCTTTGATACTGTAGGTTATTCTAGCGTCGCATGACCGCTGAGGAGGATGGCCGTTTCTGTCGTCGATTTGGAATCTCGGAATACGTCCGAGCCGAAATGAAGAAGTGGCTGCAGGAAGTCAATGCGGACGTTCACTCGAGTTCTGTTGAAAGGAAGATCCTACGGTAGGTTGTATTGTTTGACATTGGGATATATACATGGACGGGTGAAGCCCTTGACATTTTTACAGGCTGCCTTTCATAATTGTTGAAAATCGAAAGCAGCTATCCTTACAAACATTATATACTATAAATTATCTGGGGACCCGTCCTAACGTCCGATCGGACAGCCTCACCCATACATGTTAGGCTATCAGGGTACTGTAGAAGTAGCGATGTTGCAGCACCACAAAAACGCCAAATCGTGCGAAGATCGGAGGGAGAATCGAACGCGAAGTGGAGAAACAAGATGATGGGATGGAGAAGAAGGATGAGGAGGGAAGGGAGAGTGAAGTGAAGGGGGAAGAGACGAGGGAGGAAGTGGGTGAAGAGATGAAGCAGGGCGAAGGGCAACAGGTGAGTAGTATTTCTAATAACCGAATGAGTAATGGAAATTGACTTGTAACATTACGATAGAAGCCTTTAGCGTGCTCGTTTTTAGGTGGACGAGGAAGAATCACGTCGGGGAAATGGCCTTGTGGCGCAGCAAGCTAATGAGGTATGTGTACATATTACTGATATGTTTGATTGAGCCATAACATCTTTTATATCAAATACACCGTGAGGTGTGCGGTAGGAGGGGTAGGAGAGAAAGGAAGATGGCGAGGGTACGGTAGCTCGAGGCTGGGGGGGGGGGTTGGGACAAATCTTCGTTTGAAAAAAAACTCTTCTACGGGGATGGGGACGATGCTTGTCTTACAAGACTTCTATGAGGACTTCTATAAGAGAGTGTATTCGCTTTTTTAGTAATCCAACTTGTACGTCCAGAAAGAAGGTGATATTTGAGGTGAATTCGAAGGTTCGTAATCAGCTGGTCAGCTTTGAAAGACAAAGGAAGATGCTGGAGCAGTTGCAGATTCTGATTGAGATTAGAAAGGTATGTCATTCAGGGGAACTGTCTAGCGAGACAGATATACGACGATTCTTCTGAATTTCATAGAGAAATGAGTTATAATGGAAGCGGGAAGAAGTTTCTGGAGAGATACCTGGAAGAGAAGTCAAGATTGTCGTATGCAATGGAACAGTTGTTGCAGAACAGCAGCTTAAATGTCGTGGATACCGTATACAGAAGGATGACGTCGTCGACTGCCAATAAAATCTCGAGCGAGCACAATGTTCAGGTGACGTAGAAGTTGAATTCCAAGATTTTCTTGGCCTTTCATTTCATTTAATTGTTTTTTATGTTTTTTTTTTAATTTTTTTGCTAAGTTTTTGTTTAATAAATTTATTTCGTTGAACTTGTCGCGCTACATATTTATTGGGTCTTTTATTGGTGGCACTTAACGTATCGGGTGCTTGCAAAACCATGAAATAATGAACAGCGAAAACAAACTATTGCATTATGTACAATATGAGCAACATGTCGATGTGTTGTGATTTTTTGTGAAAGCATTTAAATAGTCTCGGTAGGTAGAATCAGTACTGACGAAAGATGGGAATTCACGAGAAGTGAAAAGATAATAGCGTTATCGCGTTCCCTTCACGTCCAGTGATAGAATGGAGCCGCGGGAAAAGATGGATAATGTGTGGGAGGTGGCATCGTACTGAGCCGAGCTGACGGCGGAAATGCCTGAAGGATTCTTCGTTTTCAAACTTAACTGTAATTTAAACTAAAATCAAACAGAGTCGACAAACCTAAGAAAAAAGCGATACAATAATATTATTATTATGCTTACCAGTCAGCGTAATCTCCCTTCCCACAATGTCGACAGCGGAGTAGAAGTCGTAGGCGGGGCGGAGGGTGGCCGAGTTTGATGCGCAGGTTAGCGTGTACAGTATGCCGCAGCGAATGAAGGCCGAACACAGGGATCGAGGCTTGACAGAGGCGACGCGCCATGTGGAGACCACACTGAATGCATTGTTAGAAGTAAATTGATATTAGTTATTCCAACTTATCTAATTATCCACCTGTGTGGTTCGGTTTATCTGGAATACGATAATGTTTGAACTCACTTCAATGCGGGAACCGCGACTCTTGATACGGTCAGCGCATCGTCGCTGGGTATACGGTAGAGCACCCAGAGGCCGTGCTCATCCGACTGGACGGAGATGCGCGAGAGCGAGTCGTTGTACAGCGACTCCTGCAACGATTCTCACGGTTACGGTAGTCGTGAGTTAGCCGAACCTGGGCTACAGTAAGCGGCAGTCGGTGGGTCATGGAATTGGTGAGATTGAAGAGCACGAGTTGGTCGTCGTGTGCATAGGCTACGCTGCCGTTGAGTGCTGCCGCATCCGTGCCCTCGTACGGGTATCTGGAGAGATTATGAGACTGGAGCTGTCTGAATGGGCAGGCAGTGATTTTCGACTGCGAACTTGATGCCCTGATCTAGTGAGGCAGAGATGTCCAGGGCTTTTCATCGAGAAGGCAGCCTCGTGCTTATTCTCAAGGCAGTCATCATATTGTAGAACAGGGATGATGCTCAAAGAGCTCCCGCTTACGGCAGTGTCCGGAGTGCCCGAGGCAACGACGCGGAGAGCGAGGGCGTGTCGGCGAACTCCAGCAGCGTGTAGCCCATGTGGTACTCGCAGATGAACCTGCGACACAACCTTCCACAGCATTATAAACCAAGCCAAAAATATCAAAAAGCGAAACTGTAGTTTGAATTTAATATTTGTGATTTTGCGAATGGTCCCGCACGGAAAACGATTAATCTTTTAAAATTGTAACACGTAGCGCTTCTCTACTATGCCCCAACGCAACATCTATGAACCATCACAACATCATGCACATTTTATAAGTCAAACATTGCTTTTTCATTCTATGCAGTGCTTCTGTTCCATAGGATAGGAGTGTACTAAGAGAGAGAGAGAGACAGAGAGCGTGGAAATTGAAAAAGACGCAGAGGAAGAAATTCGGACTGGTGGAACGTAGGCTACCGTAACAAAGAGTTTGGAAGGATATGGATTAGAATTAGCTTCACGAAGAAGAGTGCTACGAATGAAAGAACGTAGCTAGTTGAAGTAGTCACAATGTACTGGCAACAGCGTAAAGGTTAAGCAAACGAGACCCCCAATAATACGACTGTTTCTGTAGAAACTCTCGCACGGAGAACATTTTGGCTCGTTCTCTCAGCATTGAGAAATGGTGCGATCGAACGTGCGCGGGTCTCACCACGATCGGCCGTCGCGCAGGGCACATCCACTAAAGTGTGGACGGCGGGCGACGAGTCGAGGAGGAGAGAAGTCCGCCTCCAGGGAACACTCTGAATAGACCATATGCTTTCGGCTGTTTCTTGTGATTATGTTTCACGGTCAATCTAATATATGCGTCCTATTAGCTCTTTAACGCGTGGTGGCTGAAGCATAGCGCCTAAAAAGAATGGAATGCTCTAATTCTGAAAGTACTGTATGTACTCTATGACGGCGCAGATAGCTTGTCGTTTGAGCACATATTCTTATGGCGAAGCGAAGATCTTCCACAATGCTAGTAGGTAGTTCTCGCTAGTTTCCCGCTGAAGCGCGTATGCAGAGTATGCACTTTAAGGTCGCTCCCCGCTCTTCTGTCTCTCTCCCCTTCTTCCAGTAGCCATCTGTCGAGGAATCTGGCTGTCCTCTCACCTCGCCCGACTAATCCCTCGATAGCTCAGCTAAGCGATTAGCTCATTAGCTTCGAGTCACTGGTTCTCCCAGCGAGTGACAATTGAACGCTTATAAGATATTTACATTCAGCAACAAAGAGTAAGATATTGTTGATTAAAAACGTCAGTAAAATCTGTCAACTTTATCTCTCTCTTCATACTGCCTCGCTATCTCGTCCTAAGCAGGAATGATCCGTTTTTCTCAACCATAAATGCTAACTTTTCCTGACGCCCTCCTTGCTGTTCTCCTTGCCGTCCCTCCTCTCCTCCTCCTCTTCCTCCTTCTCCCTCTTCTTCTCCCTCTTCCGACCCTTCTTCGACTTCATCGGTCGCCGTTGTTCATCGCACAACTTGCGCATCGCCTTTTTCTGAAATTAAATCTTCTTGAATTCCTACACAAGGCTAAAATGACCAAGATATTCGGGGATATAAAAGAAACAAGACTAACGACCCACCGATATCTGCGCGTAGACGGGGAAGTAGACGGAGTTCCGCTGTCTGTCGTCGTCGTTGTCTTCGTCGTCGTTCGATATTGTCAACGACCGTTTCGTACGAACCGAACACGAGCTGGACAGCTCACGCTGCAATAGGTTTAACGTTCATTTTATCTACGCTTTACCCGTAATCGGGTTCGGTATTGAGCAGTATGGATCTCTTGTAAATCTCCAGAGCAAGTAAAAGTGCGACGGTGAAATACGAGTGAAGAGGGAAAGATGATAATCGCTCTTCACTTTTCTCGTTCGTTATTGATAAGTCTAATGCAAAACGATTGATTAGTCATCCATCTTCGTCAAAACATTATAAATATCTAAAGTAGGCTGAATAAAAAAAGGAAAAATGCAAAAACATTAAGCATACCGTAATTCGACTGATCTGCATCCTTTGGTAGACGCACATCATAACGGCCGCGACGAAGCCTACCGTAACCATCCAGGACCGCACCATAGTTATTGGCTCGGGTCCGGGAAATACGCTCGCCTCCTATTCTCCGGTTCTCGACACCCGGCTTCTGGCCCTGTAAAGCATGGGGACAATTAGCACGAGGAACAATGGCATGAAAGGGGGGGGGGGAGAGGGGAGGGGAGTGGTAAGGTGGAGAGGAGAGAGAATAGGTACGACTAGGTCTATGGCTAATTGTAGAAGGGGAGCTTGGCAGAATGTTGAACATGGGGATCGTATAACAATTAAACGCAAACGGTTGAGGTTACGGATAGTGTTCAGGCGGCCTTACGTAATTACAGGAAAACAAAAGCGGCAGTCATTTTACAATAGTATTCTGTAGTGCAGACACCCATCCTAACGTCCGATAGCCATCCATGTATGTTGCAATGACAGGACAGAAGGGGTTGTAACTGATCAAACGGGCCCCGCTGTCTCGGGTATTCTGCAACTAGAGTGCAGTCTGCAGCTGGCACGAATCTGTCATAGGAAAGGTCAACGAATAGCGAATGTCGTGAGGAATATTCAAAGGGGCAAAGGGAATAGGAGGAGGAGAGGATAGACATGCGTCTATGTTTACTTCTCATCTGTGATAGAGACACGAAAGGAGAGAAGGGGGGGGTCAGATCGGCTAATGATATTAGGAGGGACGGGGTGTGTGAGAGGGAGGAAAGGAATAGGAGGGAGTAGGGCAGGAGGGAGGGAACGAGTAAGGCCTATGCAATATCCTGTTGAGATGCCTATCGGTCCTTGCGCAGATGAGTAAGTAAGAGGGTGCACGGTAGTATACTAGGCAAAAGACCGTAGTGCAGTCTCGCAGCCTCTAAATATGCCGTTATAATACCTTTAGGAAACTGCAGTTAAAGCATGTTTTCGAGCGATTGCAGTCAAAATTTCAATCTCGAATATGTGAAGCTTGATTTTGACATATTAGCCTGCCGCGGCGAAGCATGCGACAATAGAATGGGGGCTAGGCTGCCACAATCGCGTCATAAATCGTAATACAGATGGTGACCCTCGTCTATCCGCGATCTGTCTAGGGTTTGCATTAGATTAGCACGGACTTACTGTGAGTTAAGATAATTATCACACAGTTTGTCACAAAATATGCAGTTTTTTTTCAGAATTACGGTTTTGCAAAAGAATAGAAAAATGTGATTATCCTTTTCTAGATCTTGCTTGTTTTAGGAGCCCTATGTATAAGATAGGAGGGGGTGGGACAGAGTAAAAAGGCGACCGGTCACTCGCGCGATTCGTTTCTTCTCATCGTTTCCCGCCCCTCAAATGGGCCCCTTTACTCGTCGATTTAAGTGACGGTTCTGAACCGTTTTCCCGTCATGAGATGTGGGAGGTCAAATGAGGAAAGGGATAGTGTTGAAGCGAGAGCTTTTGTACTACGGGAATAGTAGGATCGTGTTCTTAGCGATATGGAAAAAGCGAAATGATAAAATATCATGAATTTTTCATGAATCTATAGTCTGGAAAATCGGAACGTATAATTTGTGATTCGGCCGCTACGGTGTTTAGCGATTTTTTCACGCTTCGAAACGATACCATTCCGATCCAGGACAAGATATCAGGAACATGGATAGCTTTTTGAGATCAGTATTACCTAGAGCTTCGCATAGTGCACATTAGATTTTGGTAAGATCAGTTTGAAAGGTACCGGAATCGGCGCTACGACCGGAACGATTATATCTTCCATTTTTCCCTACTATAACACGTTAAAAGTCTTCAAGGTATTAAACCTTGAAGACTCGCGATTTTCAAAAGCTATCTAGAAGATGGAAGAGAAAATACGCAAAAGGAAAAGTTGTTGCGAACGAGCACCGTTATGAGCGCATATCCATTCAGCGCAGAGTAAATGGCAACTAGGAGAAGGGGGGGGGGGGGAGATAGGAAAGGGCAAAGGGAGAGGAGCGGG
>LS887513.1:170514-183698 GCA_900490955.1 Micoletzkya japonica | reverse complement strand
TTAGATCTTTTGAATATACGAAACTTTCCCTAATATTCAACAAATAAAGGCAAAAAACCGGAAGTAAATTGATAAACTGGTGCGCGAACGCCAAAATTTCCTTTAGAGAGTAGGCCGTGGTGTGTCTGTGAGTGCACGGCGCGGACGACGTTTTCTAAACGTCATAATGCCGCACTCCCTTTAGGGTCGAATCACTGTGCAGCTACCTTCTGTTGGATAGACTAATATTCCCACTTTGATTATTAAGGGTACAACTTATGCTACCCTCTGTATGCTACTTTCTTAAAGGGTCCCTCTGACCATCTCATTCATTTCCACAACATTCTGACCGAAAGTGGAAGTGCCTAATAGTGAATTGGCAACTAATTTTGAATTTACTCCTTTACGGCTGAATGAATCTTCACCAAATTTGGGCAGCTCTTTGGATTGATCGGGAAGAGCCTAAGTTTTTTTTTAAATTGGTGAATTTTTGATCATTGTTATGACATCAGCGATGATAGATCACAGCGGGAACCGCCATTCGTTAATCGAACGCTGGGAATGCTGTGTTTCTAGGTACATTCAAATAACGTGCGGTTTATTGAATGCGAGAGACAAGGGAGAAATTAAGAGACGCATGAAACGAGGGAAATGTTTACACAGCCTTTTCTAAACAACAATGAAATTTCATAGTTTCAACTTTTTACTTGGAACTCAGGATACTGAGAGCTTTTTAATGATGTCAAAAAAACATACGGTCAAAAAGTGGTCGGAGGTGGCCTTTAAAGGAGGACTATTCAGTATCGTAGGCAGGCTAATTCAGACTAATTTGTATAACGAGAGAGCGTAGGGCATAGAAAAGAAACTAATCGAATCCGTCAGGATGCCGTAAGGAATTTGAATAGATTACGGTTCTGAATGGAGGTCCTTTAATATTCATATGATGGGAGGAGATACGAGGAGACTGTGCTGTATAGCGAGTAGCGCTTTCCGCGCATAGGACCGGATTCTGCAATGAACCAGTGAACTAAAAATTGAAAAAAAAAGAAAATTATGAATTCATTAACTTAAATTAGTTTAAAAGTTTAAAAATTAGTTTATTAATTTAAAAGCGCTGACAATGAAATTTGATGTTCGATCTTGGTGAGGCACATCTTTTTTCTTTCATTTCTTAATAATTTTATCACAGGGAAGTAAATTCCAAAGCTTCGAGTGTGTTCCTGCGCGACTACTATGAGTTACGTTTTATCGTTTTGTGAAATTAAGGATTTACAGTTAAACATTAACTGGTTCGTATTCCTCTATCATTAATGCCAACTCTCAAGATGCTATTTTATAGCTTTTGAGTCATGTATGATGTATGATACACCACATATTTTTCGTAGAACTAATTTGTTTCATTCCAATCTGCTCTGTTATCCCTTTTCCGTCTCTCTCATTATTACGATCATCATGCATTAGCTTCACGTGTTAGTTACAGCGTATCATGTCGGCACTCTTCACTATATTCCGTATCGCGGTCATCTTCGAAGGATTTCTTGCGATAGCTCTCAATGTTGGTCTCCTCGTTCTTCTGTCGCGACGACCAGTAACCCGATCCCAACGGTTCTCCATGACAGTATCTGCCGGCCAGAGCATCGTTACCGGATTTCTTATCGCCTTCTCATGCTTGGTGGGCCTTTCTCTTATATTATAGCGACAACCAACCCCGTGTTACACCCATATGGGACTTTACCGAACTCCCGCTCCCCTACATGGATACGGATAAATCATATGGAAATTATATGTAGTATATTTGAAAAAAGACTAGATACATATTACAGATATCTTTCTTACTCTCAGGTCCATTTATTCGACCGTAATTCCTTCGCTGTTGTGCACCTCAGTCCTTTTGTTCCCTTCCTTCCAAATATCGTCTTCGAAATCGCCTTCTTCCTCTTTGCCGTACTCATTCTCAGCTTCTCGGCTATTAATTCGGCGTCTTTCATGCTCCAGTTTGTTTCTATGACAAGGTGGATCTTGGTATTCTTTAGTGATGGCAAATGGCAGGGCACAGTGCAAACATGCATAATCTGCTGTCAGTTTCTCTTCATTCGCTCTCGCTAGTCGGCGCACTATACATGCACTTTCCCTGCCGTTCTGCCAACACTAGTATTCTTTAGTTTTTTTCTTCGTTTTACAGTCTTTTATGAGTTTAACAGGACTCCTTCAGAGGCTATCTTCCCTTTCGGAGTCAGGTTATACGTTCCTACGCGCATTGCATAGTTCTTATCCTACCTTTAACGGTTTGTGTTCATCTGAATTATTGCTGAAACTTTCGTAGTTTAAAGATTAACTAATCTTATCGTTTTCAGATACTTCCTCCGAACTTCTTCCCTGACGAAGCGTATGAAGCTGCTCTCTCTCGCATTTCCAAGGATGTTCTTCAGCTTGACGCTTCGGCTGCTCCTTTGCTATGCTATGGCCTACCACTTTCAGCTGCACCGCAAACCGTCAGTAATTATTTAGTTGTCCATAGCAACTTCTTTAAGCATGTGATCATTAAATGCCACTACCTGCAAATATGAGTAAATAGGCATTTAAATTAGGCTCTTTATGCATGCTCAAGTAGCTATGTGTAAATATTCAAACATCAGCATAATGAGAGCTGCTTGAGGGGCTTCTGAGTGGCCCGGCGCTTATATGTATCATCGTCTACTCATCCGTTTGTTCGTATCTCATCATCTTCATCATCTCCTTCCGTGTTCGATCTCTTCTCTCATCCAAAGGGGTCCAACTTACGGAGAAGACGAAATCCATGCAACGAAAGTTTCTCAAGGCACAGTTCTGGCAGGTGAGTCATTCAATTGAATGTTTTAAAGCATATGAGAAGTTTGACAATATTTAAAGCTAGGTAAGCAATACCTCCTTTGGAACCGCACCCAATGTTAGTCCTGATAGATGGTAAACCTAAAAAAAAGTAAAGCCGATACTTTCATCTTTAACGCAGGTTCTTCTTCCCGTAATAGCTATGAGCATTGCTGTAGGAGTGCTTGTCGTGGGTGTGGTGAAAGCAAACATCGAAGCCTACGGATTCATTATGACTGCATCCTTTTGGAGCATACCCAGTATTCAGGTTCTTTTAAATATTTTACCGTATGTACTTTTAAATATTTTACCGTATGTTGTGCGAACCGTACGACTTGCATCGTTAGGCTGTCGTATCCATAAACTTCGTCCGGAGCTGCTCTAAAGGAACATTCTCGCCAGCACCCACAAATAACGCGAGGTCGTCCGGAACGGCAACTGAGCAGCAGAGAAGGAAAAACGCTAAGCTGGATCTTGCTCCCATTCGAAGTCGTAGATCCCTCCGGTCATGAATGTTTGCAATTAGTTCATCATCCGAAGCATTTGTAACGTACATACTCGTTCTACAACACTTTTATGCTTTTGTCAGTCCTTGCTTTTGAGATTCATATTTTTCCTTTTTTTCTTAAACTTACAATGTGAATAACTCAATCACTTACCTCACTTTTGTGCAATAAATGTTGCTATTGTTTTCGTTTTTTCCAATGAAAAGTACATAGTTTAAATAGGCCCTACTTCACACATTTTATGTAATAACGTACCTGAGCTATTTGGGGATTTTAGATGTATTGGTGCTGCTCTAGCTCTATATATGCTTCACCGAAGATAACCCACTTCCACTTGACAGTGCTGATGTGGTGCAGTGGAACCGTGACCTGTGAGTGTACTTCTCATAAAAGCCGATTATCACTCCACTTTCGACAGTGAACCCTGCTATCGGGGTATTGGCCAGTTCTTTGGACACAGTGTTCTGACAACACTGAAAATGTTAAGCGAACGGGTTGCGGAAAAATAACCCTGATTTCGGTAGGAACTCTCGTGCGGAAAGCACCGTATCCTAAGCTTTTTTGGCTCGTTCGCTTAACATTTAGAACTCTGTGTGTAACATGCGATATGCTTTAGCCCTCTTCGTGTTAGGCTTATCGAGATGTGTCAGCGCAGAAGCACCGGGTTAGTTCACTTTCAATTCGATGATTCACGGCTTTTGAAAACAATTCGGAGTATCACTAAGTATGTCTTCAAGCATGAAATGTTTTTTGCCAATTTCAGATATTATCACGCGCTACGACTCCTGAATATCTCACGAAGCGTGTCAAGCCCGCCCTTATCAAGTTTACCCGAGGATTTCCAGCTGGTAGTCGATTGGGATTCCTGGTAAACTTGAATTTTGAGTTTTATATAATTTATGAAATTGGGAAAATGGAAGAAGACGACTGATGGAACATTTTCCTCAACTATATTTACGGCTTATGATGCAATAGCTGCCTAATCACCAATGAATTAGAGTTAATTGTTGCAGTGAGGACGTTGCACAGCTCACGCTATTGAACGGGCTGTGAAGATGTTTGAGAAATCGGTGGGTTTCGTTTTTCCCTTTCATATACGATCGACTTTGAGCTAAATTTCGTCTTTACAGTCATCACAAGATTCTCAAATTTCATCTTTACAGTCATCACAAGATTCTCAAATTTCATCTTTACAGTCATCACAAGATAATCAAGAACAAGATTCTCGTCGTTATTGTGGACGGCCCGGAAGATTGCCGACATGTAACTCCTCTTAAGGAAACGGTTGAGAAGGCTCGAAAGCATGGTAAGTTCGAATACTAAGGTTTTTAATGCTGCAAAAATAGTGAACCGAGTCTTTTTATTTTCTTTTTTTTCTGAGATTTGGAATGCAGTGATCCTTTTTGCGATGGCTAGTTTTATATTGAGCATTGTCACGGCTCACTTATCTACTTTGAAAGCTTCGTGTTAATGTACCAGTTGTTGTGCGTTTCGTTGCCCCTTGCAAAACAGTAGAAGTGAACCGCTTGGTGCCTTATCTCGTTCCAGTTTCGCTATCTAATTTACCACAAAACTGACATGCTTCGCGAGTTTCAATGATTGATGAGTTTTGCCGAACATTTTTCCTGTAATATTAGATGTTAGATAAGTGGGGAAATTGTTGACAAACGAACTCCGCATGCCATTTCCCTAAAGTACCGTTAAGCTAGTAAATTGCGGGCCGTGTTTGAAACACTTGAAACAAGGCCATATCTCGGTTGGGAAAGGTCGTACAGAGTTCTGGTTGGAATTTTTGGAAAGGACGAGATCTATTTGTGTATCAAGTTTGGTAATGATTCATCAAGTTTAAGGACCTTTGAAACGTAAAAATGTGGCAATGGAGAGGTTCGAACAGGGATATCGAAAATTTCATTCATTCAAGATATATAAAAGCCGTTTTAACCGGTCCTGAGAATTCCAAAAATTCCAACCAGAACTCTGTACGACCTTTCCCAGCCGAGATATGGCATTGTTTCAATTGTTTCAAACACGGCCCATAATTTACTAGCTTGACGGTACCTCAATGGCAGGCATCGTTCCCGTCGTCATTCTGTTCGCAGGTGAACCGTTCCCGGAGGAGGCGATCGAGGAGATCAAGATTATCACGGACAGCGACGACAAGCGCTGGAGAACGAACAAGAACATCGATGTCAGTGGAGATCGCGGGCACACCACGCACGAAAACCAAACCAGTTTTGCCCTTTGCGAGTGTGATACGTTCTCCAACTAGCAACTCCCCTTTCGCAGTTGCAGATTCCGTAATATTTGGAAGTTACACTTGAACTAAGCTTTCAGGACATCGATGTCATCACGCGGATCGTCTATCCGATCACGTTGAAGCCAATTCCACAATCCTTTATCTATTTACCATCAGAGCTATATGGGTAGGTAGGAGGGACCGGGAAGAGGAGGGACTCCGTCTTATTCCTGTGATTGTACCGATCACAAAGACCGCCCCTATCACGAAGCCGATAACAACAACAACCAAGGCTACTACTACTACAACTACGACAACCACGACCACAACAACTACCACAACTACAACCACCCCTGCTCCCACAGGCACCACTCCCAGCAGTTTAGTCACCAATGGATGTGCCTTTGCCCCCCGGACCAATACCTAGTCGAAGCTGAGGGAGACGTATGTAAGGGACCCGCGGCTACTCGAGGAAGAGGTCTACGATATCGATTATGCTGGCAAGAACAAGTGCCCGACCAAGTGCTTCGTCATCAGGTATGGTTGAGGAAAATGTTCCGTCAGCTGCCTCATTACTATTTCCGCAAAGAGAGCAAAGCGGCTTGAAGAGAGCCCAGGCGAAGTAGGAATGAGCTTACCAATGGAGCTTTTTCGTCAACTATAAATCAAATATAAATCAACGGTGAAAAATACGAAGCTAGACAATGCATATGTTCAGCATGCTGACCAAGTCTGCTCAGTACCTCATCAACGACATGTTCGAGGACGGGATTTCTGTGACGAACTTCGTCCAAGATCCGACCACCAAGCTGTGGACGGTATCGAATGAGGCAACCACACCGGATTCCGCGTTTCGAATACGGACATTGTGGGCGCTGCGTGTATGGCGGGCACGAAGCGCGGTAGGTAATATCTTTTTTTCAAGAAAGAAAGTGAATATAATAATGTAAGATAGTGAAAGGGGTGAAGAAAGCGCAACTTTTAGTGCTCGAAATCAGTTCGTGTAACGCGATCCCTCTGGAAACGGGAGCGCCCAAGAGTGCGAAAACCTCTGTTCGGCCAATGTGTCCCGGAGAGAACCGGTAGGTAGTGATTTTTTAATACTACAAGTTCCACCAGAGCTGTCTAAAAGTACGAAAACTGTCTGTGCTAAAGCGCATGCTGTTCTACCTTTCTGGCATATCTTTTTTCACGATTTTCATGATCTCTACCATGATAACGCCACGTAACATAAAGTAAGTGTCAAATGTTCGCAAGCGTTTGCGCACAGTGTTCTGACAACAGTGAAAATGTTAAGCGAACGAGATGCCGAAAAATATAGTGCATTAAAAAGATCCGTCGGAAAATCATTCCGAATATAAGGCAAGAGAGTGTGCAAAAGTGAGAGAATTAGACTCATTTTGGAACGGAAGAAACTGACGGATCGGTTTATTACACTATAACCCTGATTTCGGTAGGAACTCTCGCACGGAAACACCGTATCCTAAACATTTTCGCTCATTCGCTTAACATTTTGAACACTGTGTGCGCACTATGAGCAACTGTCATGAAAATTGTAACATTGACACTCGATCTATAGATGAAAAAACACAATTGTTTTAGATACTTCCTAACGTATCGAAATGTGCACTGGAAGTTCAGCGGTTTGCTAAACGTTTGATATCTGATTACAGAATTTGTTACTTAGGATATCCCCTGAGTCTTCTCTGCGTTCTCAGCTCCTGGACGATATTCGATGATCACGCGCATGCTTATGGAAGAATTGTAACAGCTGGATGCACCTAATGAACTCGCTCTTTTCTGGTGTCCGAAAGAAGACATGCTAAAATAAATGTTATGCTAAGTGGATGACACACAGCAAAAGAAAATGAATGCAGTGCATAGTCTAGTGACCCATGGTAAATATTCTGTTTATCGGTATGGTAGCGTAGCAAAATAAATGCAATTGCATGAACTGAAATTGAGACAGGTCGTAGAGTTCGTCGAGCTGAGCAGATTCATAAAACATTTTCAACCCAATGATCAGATACTTTCTGAAGTGCTCGGTGAGCTGCATCAAACGATACGTGTTACTATTTGCCACAGTATCCGCAGGTTTTCTCGCAGTACACGGAGTTGATCGATACGAATATGGCCTGCAAACATAAATGAATAGTGAAATTATTATGATTACACGCTAGTTTTTTTTGTTTAGGACCAGTTTCGAGTGGACTGGCTTATTATCCTAGAAATTCCGCGACAGTCAATGGTCCAATCTGGCTTTATTTTAAAAATTTCAAAAATTTTTGGATAACTTTCCTACGTTATAACGACGCTCAGAAACTCAAGTTACTCAAAAGTGCGCCAAATATATAATACTAAGAAAACACTTATTCTAAATTGAACCACCGTTTTTTTCCTAGTAGCAGAATTACTAACTTGTAAATGATATTTATGGCACGGCTAATGAGTAAAATAAGTGTATATTGGTCCAACTTTATTTAGTCATTTTTGGCTCTTTTCGCTATTTGGTAAATAACATCAAAAAGCAAACGTGTAGTGAAACGACTAGAGTTCGGCAAATGACCCAAGACCAAGTCATGAAAAGTATAGTGGATTAAAAAGATCCGTCGGAAAATCATTCCGAATATAAGGCGAAAGGGTGTGCAAAAGTGAGAGAATTATATTCATTTTGGAACGGAAGAAGCTGACGAATCGGTTTATTCCACTATACTATCATGTCTGCGTCTCTGCATTCTTCGATCTGTTCATATTTACAAGTACAGTAGTTGACATATCGAAATTTTTTCGAATTTTTGTCAAACTCCTATAAATTGAGTTGCGCATCTACAGCAGCCACAAGATGAAGGAATTTACATTTAGATTCATATCCACAATATGGCTCGGTGCAGCATTAAAGCAGCCAGTCTCAAAAATTATGGTTTCATTCTAGTTTCATTATCAGCACGACAAGACGCATTGAACGATCTATAGATCAACTCTTTTCGCCCACTTTTGCATGGATGAGCGTGCCTCACTCAGGTTACGGTACCATTCTTACGATCTAATATTACAAGTTCGACGAGAGTTGACCAAAAGTACGCAAAAGATTGCGAACTGCCTATGCAAATATGCGCGCTCATCCACCTTTCAGGCCTCAATTTTCTTACGATTCTACTAACCCCTGGCATGGTCATATGTAGGGGGTCAATTGCAAGCCGCATTCAACAGGAATAGTTTGCGATTTCAATTAAAAATTTTAAATCGTTCCTTTTTTGTGGACAACTCCCGTGGAACCTCTAATAACTGGGTCTTTCTCATTCGGTCTTTCTGTTCTCGTGGCGTGCGATCCCCGATAAAGCTATTTCTCTATCAATAACTGGGCAAACGGCTCTCAATAACTGGGCAAAATTGCAAACCCCGATAAAGGCTATTTCTCTCTCAATAATCGGGCGAAAAGCGCAAACACTTAGGCCTATCATTGTGCAAAGTTTTGACCGATTCTATATTTTCGATTCTTCATCCCACACCTGGGGTATGCCCGCTTCTCATGGAATGTCTGTTAAAATTGAAAGATTGCAATAACACGTTATAATAAATAACTAGCAATATGTTGGTCCAGAGTATTCACCGATATGTGTAATATATTGGTCCCAAAAATATCAGATTTTGATGGGACCAACCTATTCCACAGAAAATTGGATCAATAAAGTCCATTTGGGTCCTATATATTCCGGGAAATAAATCCTTTTTAGACACTTATTTTCCACATTAACCTTATGGATTGCTTAGATACTATCATTTCCTGAACTGCCATTTGCGTAAGTCATTTTCATGCTTACATACTGAACGTCTACTAGAGAGAAAATGGGAAAAATAATTAATATAAAATCGTTATTTTCCTCTCTCCAATCAATGAAGGGTCTAAAAGAGTAATGGCAATCATTCGATTGTTTCAAAAGACCAGGGAAAGATCGAGCAAAACACCGAGACCATTATATCACAATTGAGTGAAGAGGTTTAAAGAAGCCGTACCACGAGTTTCTGGCCATACTCTCTCTTTGCGTCATTTATTACATCATCTTGATCGGGTAAATCTTACGCGATTTCATTTATTATCCGCGGAGTACTGAAGGTGCAAAGACCAACGCGCTTCTTGCAAAATCAGATATATTGGCTTACTGAGATGAGATACTTCTCTGATTCATTGAAAAAAAACGATTTTTCAAATTGTTCTGATCTTTTTAAAAAAAAAAAGAACGACCAGAAAAGATGAGCGCAAAGGCCTAAATTGCAATATCAGTTACATACTTCTACGTTACATAAAAATGCACTATTCGAACAAATTGGTATGGTTTAGCTAACGATAAATATTATTGACAAAAATTTCCGCTGCTTAATTAGTTCCTACTCCCCTGGACTATCTTCACACCGCTGGCGTCGGAAATAGAAATGGGACCACTAGTTTAACATTTTCCCCAACAATATCTATTTATATTTATGAGATCTCACATTATCGCAGGTCTCCTTGTTGCAGTCCTGTACCAAGTCTAGGCAAGGCGTGCCATCGTCATCGTGCAATCCTCGCTTCCAACCGGCTCCTTTATCCTCTAAATTGTCCAGTCCCAGATCCAGTCCGGCTATCTTGAAGCCCGAGAGGAATCCCTGTTCCTCCTCCTCCTTCGTTGCCTTGTGCTTCGCATCGGCCACGACGTCTTCAAGGGCTTATATTATCGACGAAAAAGCTCCTCCAGTAAACGCTCATTCCTACGTTCTCTGGACTCTCTTCATACCGCTCTGCTCTATAGGAATGACGGCAACTGACGGAACATTTTCCTCAACCATATATGTAAGATTAGTATTCTTACGACCAACAATGGGAATAGGGACAAACTCATTGTGTCATCAGCTTCGATTAGCGAAAAGAAGACGAGGTTGATAGTGAGAAGAAGTAACCGCATAGCGATAGGGATAGGTTAGTTACTTCGTCTCTCCCCCTTTAAATACTGGGCAGAAAAAGTGGAACGGTACCGCATTGTTGGTTGAGGGGTGTAGGGGAAACTCGACGGACCGCTATGCGGTTTGCGAAGGGAGAGTGCTTGCCGTGCCCGTGACCGTCATATAGTCGAGGAAAACAGAACGTATTGTTCTGATTTACGAGTTACGATGTTTTGCAGATTTTTCGCACTTTGAAACGATAGCACTTCACTCCAGAAGAAAGAAGGAACATGGATAGCTTTTTGAGATCATTATCTCCTACCTAGAGCCTCGTATAGTACTGTCAAGCTAGTAAATGTGCGCCCAAGTTTGAAACTCTTTACTTTTGACATAGCCCGGTTCAAATTGGTCACAGAGATTTCTGGTTGGTTCCATTCGATTCCTCATGGCAAGATCTATCTGTGTGACAAATTTGATAAAGATCGGATAACTTTGAAGGTAAAAAACGATTCCATTTCTACCTCTCTCTCGCAAATATTGCATAGTAGCCTGTGTACCCTTTCCGCTCTCTTATTTCGCTCCATAGAATTCTTCTACGTGATCTGTTTTCGTTCAAACTTGATACACATATAGATCTCGTTGTGAGGATTCGAATGCGACCAACTAGACTCTGTAGGGTCATTTTGAGCCGACTTATGCCAAAAGTGGGGGGAAAGTTTCAAATTTGGGCGCAAATTTACTAGCTTAACGGTACACACAAGAAGTTGATTAAATCACTTTGAAGAGCACAGGAATTGGCGTCAAATGGAAAGATTATATCTTTTCTGTGTCACTACTATAACCCTAGTCAGTGAACAGTATCTAGGTGAACAGTATTCTGCTTACTTGAAAGACTCGAAAAGGCACTTGTATGCAAATTTTGGGTTTACATCGTTTTACTCTCGCGCTGTCCTCACTTCACACAGCCTCTCGATCAAAGAATGAGTTTTATAAGAGCGATAGTGAAGCTAAGTCGAAATATGAAAATGTCTGACTCACAATCAGGGTGCTCTGAATTATTATTGGAGGAAAACGAGCGTTGAGAGAGCTGCGCAATTCTTTCCGCTAATCACCGTAAAACTTCAGCCGGAGCCGGCTTTTAGCCTAAGCTGGCATTTTGCCAAGAGAGTTTCACTGTATTTAGCGGAGTGCGCTGCAAAGATTTCTCAACGATCCTTTTCCTCCAATAATATATCATGACGTAAAGAGTGACTATTGTAAAAAAGAGTGTTCTGGGACCCGAAAGTGATGTAGATGACGAACATTTTCGAGGTTTTCTAACATATCTAATTAGTGCGTTAGATATTTGCAGCTATGTCTCTGTTTGTTGTCCGATAATTTCAATTCTAGAACACACTGATTGATATTCGTGCTATGTTATCACGGAAGCGAAACATTCTGTTCTTTTCGTAATAGAGCGATATGTGTATGATGGTATATATCTACATGAATACACGTAATCTTTTTCACTTGCATGTTTGCAATCTTCTCATCTGTCTTCTTGGTAACGAATCATATGTAATCTGAAGAACGGTTTCGACAAATTCATAGTTGCGGTTTCGACAGATTCATAGTATTGATAGTAATGGTGGAAGTAATATTGCAGAAACTCTGGTAATTTCGGCCAGTCTGTTTCCAGACGGGCGCACAGTAAAAGTGAACCCAACTATATTTCCAGTCTGTTTCCATACGGTCGAAATATCCCAGACTGGTTCCAGACATCAGTTTGCGATAGTTCAGGCCTGGTGTGCCCCGTGGTGTGCCTACCGTAACGCAAAAACCAGACTGTTCCCAGATGAGAAAATGTCGGGAAGTTCACGGCAAGTCGAACAAGCCAAACCTGACGGGTTCATTTGGCTGGGGAGCGGCACGGGAGGTAGCAATTGTTTTTTACGTGCGGAACGGAAAATTATTTGAATTGTTTTGGCGCGAAAGGGGTTTGTTTTGTTCGCGCGGTTGTTTATTTTGCTATTTCGAGCGTATATTTGAGCTGTTCATTCGATGTAATGCTTTTATTAGCTTATGAATGTCTGCTGCAAGGCTTCCGCGCATCCCTTTTTGTGAAATCGTCACTTACAACCATTAAATCATTGGCTCAATCAAGAAATAAGGCGTTTATAACGTTTATAGCACCGTTTATCGTGTTTATCGTGTATTGGTCGCGCATAAGCCCATGTTGCCATCTAATATTTGTGCTTCAGACAATGTTTCTCGTTCCGGTTGATGAATGGAGCCAAGGAGGAGGACTATTCAACCTGTGGAATGGTACGGAATGACTTTTTTGTTGTTTCGTAGAAGGGGAAAATGGTATAAAGTGTAGAAGGAGTATCTATTTGTTCTGGGGATGGTTGGAAACGTAAGTAGGCAATATTATTTAATGCATATGGAGGCTATAAATCCCAATATTGTTCGTGCAGGCCCGCCGTATAGAGGACGTAGCTGGAGAGGGAGAGGTTATGGACGGCCGCCGTGGAGCGGAATGAGAGGAGGCAGGGGAGGATTCGATAGGGCTTGGAGTGGAGGGGCGTGGAGGGGCGGCGAAAGGAGAGGAGGTGGAGGGTGGGTAAGGGGAGTATGGAAGCGAGGAGGGAGGAATGGTTGGGATGATGGAGGGCATTGGGGAGGAAGAAGGGGAAGGGGGGAGAAGAGGGGGAGGGGGG